>JARHVA010006214.1:15000-190000 GCA_037957365.1 Torreya grandis
AACATAAAAATAAAAAATATCCAATAACCTACTCCACCTCCATCCCCCATACTTAAAATAAATAGGGCTATAGTTGATTACATAGTCACCACTCAATGTAATAAGATTTTAATTACCACAACACCCCCTTAAGATCCTTCCACTTCATATACTACCTATAAGGGGTATATTTCTAAGAAAGAATCAAGAATTTTAGACAAATCCTACCACATCATTTAACAATTAGAGAAGAATCCCACTTAGATATATCTGATGGAACTTCTCAAAACATCTACTTTATATAGGGAGATATTGAATCAAGTGTTGAATGATTTGAAAGTACCTAATGACCTAGATACCAATAAATTTTAGACACTAGTGGCATATTTATACTCATCACAACAAGTGAATTTTAGTACTCGAGATCTACCACCTACTACCCCACATCATATTTATCCATTATACATTGAAGTTACTATATCCCATCATTGAGTTTCCCATATCCTCATAGACAAAGTATCTACACTTAACTTACGTAGTATGGAATTTTAAAAGAAATTAAGATATTTAGAAACATCACTTGGGCTAACTATAATAACTATTAAAGCTTATGATGATAATGAGAGGAAATTAGTTAGGACTATATATCTTCCTATTGTCATGGGATTGGTAGTCTATCAAACTTTAGTCCATGTCATGGATGCAGATTTATCGTATAACATGTTGTTTGGTAGAATGTGGATTCACAAAATGTAATTTTTACCTTCCACTCTTCATCATTGCTTAAAATTCCCCCATTTAGGAATGGAGGTCACCATTTTTGGAGTCATAGATCATCATAGCTATCAAATGGATCAGTCTCCATCACCTTACTTAGGTACTGATAACACCATCCTAAGCCCCATAATTGCTAAGTATATTTCTCTAAATTAATTAAAATCCACTTCCCAATTAGATATTAATGTCACACACCTAAAGATCACATCCATAGGATATGGAGAGTATGAGTACAAAACATTATACATTAGAAACCTACCCCTCTCTCCATGAAGTTATGGATCCCTGACTATGAGGAAGAGTAATCTCGTTAAGTATCATTTTGGGCTAATTATTTTTTAAGTGATAGATTTTTGGTTGATGAGTGCATTAAATATGGAGATGATTCTTAGTCATTCCCAATGATTAAATCCTCATCTCTCCTATGTGGAATTATCCTAGATTCAAGAGAATGATGAAAAATATGCAGTATAAAGGGAAAGGATTGGGAAAATAAGAACAAAGCCACTTGGAGCTTATCATTATTCAAGAACATCCATAAAATTTTAGCTTAGGGTAAAAAATATATGATGATGACCTAACCAACATCATTATGTATTATATTTTGACCAATGAGTCATCTCTCCTAGATGGAGACATTGAAACATGATCTGTCTATAGTCACTTCAAGAAGATTTCTACAACCAAACTTTTCCCTAATACCACTATTTCCACCATCAATGTCTTCCTCTATTATCCTTCCCTCATAGACTAGGAATCAAAGTAGGAGCCCACCTTTGATACCTTTTAAAATGATGAGGCCATTTTAGAATTCATGAGAGCTTGAGATTTTATGTCATTTGAAGATCATAAAAAGGGATTCTCCATCAATATTTATCAATTAGCATATTTTGGTGAAGAACAAACATCCCATGGTCAAAGTGAGGATGAATATTTTGAGGAAGAAGAAGAACCTTCCCAAGAATCAAATGAACTCCCATATATATCCTTCATGCCAAAAGATTATTTTGAAATTGATGCTAAAATACCAGGTTGCTTCACTTTTGATGTTCCAAAGTTTCATTTCCCCCTTATTTATAGGATCAGTCACCCTCTCTTATTGAGAAGGTGATAAAAGTTAGTATCAAAATTGACAAACATCCTAAGATAGTGAAACTGGGGGCATCTCTTATGATAGAGGAATGCAAAGTCCTCATCAAGATTATAAAGGAATTTATTGATGTGTTCATATGGAACTACTCTAACATGACAAGATTAGACCCTTCCTTAGTGATACACCACCTAGTTCTACATCCAGATTTAAATCCCATTAAACAAAAGTTATGAAAAATGCATCCTAAGGTGGCATTACTAGTCAAAGAGGAATTTCAAAAATTGCTGGAAGCTAGATTCATCTGCCCCATTGATTACTCACATGGGATCTCTAATATTGTTCTTATAACAAATCCATAAGGTGGAATCTATATATGTACCAAATTTTTAGATATTAATAAGGCATGTCCTAGGGACGACTTTCTACTCTCTAATATTGACATGATCATTGATTTAATAGATAGTTATGAGATGATTTCCCTCATTGATGGATTCTTAGGGTATAATCATATCAAAATAGCCCCTGAAGATTAACATAAAACAACATTAATTACTCCATGGGGGACCTTTTATTATAAAGTCATGCCATTTTTTCTCAAGAATGTAGGAGACACTAATCAAAGGGAAATGACTATTATCTTTCATGATATGATGCATGACATCATAGAAGATTATGTTGATAATATTATTTGGAAGTCTCATTAAAGGTAAGAGAACCATGTGGTCCTTAGAAGAACCTTTGAAATATTATGAGAATATAAAGTAAGGTTGAATCCCAAAAAGTGTGTATTTGGAGTAACATCAGGAAATTTTTTGTGATTTATAGTATCAATAAGGGGCATTGAAGTGGACCCAACAAAAGTTAAAGTAATTATATAAAATCCTCCACCTTATAATCTCAAGCAACTTCCTAGTCTTTAGGGAAAACATCAAGACATATGGCATTTTATTTCTCAGTTGGATGATAAGTGTCACCCCTTCACTCATCTATTAAAGAAGGGCATTGCCTTCCATTATAATGAACATTGCCAACAAGATTATGAGAGATTAAACTAATAGTTGACAAATCCACCTATTTTATCACTACCAACACCAAGAAAAACTTCGCTCTTTTATATTTCAACAACTTCATGTGCCATTGGTGTTCTCTTCACACAGCATAATGATTAAGGTAAGGAGCAAAATATTTATTACCTCAGTCATACATTGATAGCATATGAGCTAAACTATACTCCTATTAAAAGGGCATGTTTATCTTTATTTTTGCATCATAAAATATCTAAAATTACATTCTTAATAATCATGTAAAATTCATCACAAAATTTTATCCTTTAAGGTACTTACTATCAAAAATAGTGCTTATAGGTCAAGTAGGAAAATGGATAATGCTACTTAGTGAGTTTGACATTGAGTATGTAAATCAAAAAGATATAAAAGGATAGGTCATTATAGATCAACTAGCAGAGGCACTTTTAGAGGTGATTAATCCAATTACAACAAATTTCTTGGATGATTGCATCTTGAATGTCTCATAAGAAGATAGCTAGAAGTTGTACTTTGATGGCTCATTTACTACCCATGGATTTGGGGTAGGCATCCTTTCTATCACCCCTTAGGGTGATCTCATTCCAAAATAATTTTGCCTTGCCTTTCCATGTACTAAAAATATTTTAGAGTATGAAGCTTTGATAGTTGGAATCCAAATAACTATCCAATGGAATATCTAACAATTAAAAGTATTCAAGGACTCATAATCAATTATAAAATAGGTTAATGCTAACTTTTAAACAAAGGATGAGAAGTTACTTCCTTAAAATAAATTAGTGGACCAATTAAAGACCAATTTTTAGATTATCACCTTTGAATAGGTTCCACAATGAAGTAATAAGGTAGTTGATTCTATGACCACTATTGGCTTGCTTATTGATCTCCCTGAAGATGTCTTAGAAGGATATTTTTTGATAAAACATCTGATCATTCTATCCTATCAATCATCGGCTCCACTTCAAATCTACACAATCATTGATCCTAGTCTACTCTAGTACCATGATATTTATAGGTACCTACAAGATAATATCTTTCCCGCCAACCTTAATTACCATCAATGCAAAACTTTCATCCATAACACTACCCATTACATAATCCTTGGTATCACCCTATATTGATACAACTATGGTGGTACCTTTTGAGGTGTCTAACATTAGAGGAGGAGACCTAGGAAATAAAATAAGTCCATGATGGTAATTGTATAGGGTACATCAGTGGAATGTCCCTAGCTAAACATCTCCTCTAGATTGGTTACTATTGGCCAACTATGGACCATGATTCTTACCATTATGTGTGTATATGTGTAGCCTATCAAAAGAACATAAAAGTCATCCATGATCTTGCACAAGAGTTATAACCTATTACGGTTCCATGGCCTTTCTCTATATGGGGCCTAGATTTAATTGGAAAGATAAATCCCACTTCATTAGTTGGCCATAAATTCATTATCATAGCTACAAAGTATTTTATTAAATGGGTCAAAGAAATGCCAATTAATTACACCATAGGTATCCAAATTTCCAAGTTCATTCTCAACCAAATTATTTTTCATTTTGGTATACCAACTAATATAATCTCAGATAATAATAAATCATTCACAAACTAACAAGTAGAGGCCCTGTGTTAGAAGTATCATATCACTTAGTATTTCTCCTCCCCATATTATCCCTAAGGTAATGGACAAGTGAAGGTGACTAATAATAATCTCATCAAGATTATAAAGAAGAATATTAATTAAGCTAGCAAAAATTGGCACATGCAATTATATTTAGCACTATGATCTTATCAAAAAAGTGTTTATACACCTACTAGGGTAAATCCATATGTATTGGTCTATGGGATTGAATCCATATTACCAGTATAATTTTAACTCCCCTCTCTCTATCTCTCACTAAGAGGCATCATTACTGATCATAATCTTAGGTAAAAGAGGCTACATGAACTAGAATTCCTTGATGAAAAGATTCAAAAGGCCCTAAATCACCTCTGAGCATATCAAAAAAATTGAAGGGCTAATATCACAAGAAGATTTGGGCTAAGGAGTTATAGATTGATGATTTAGTCTTAAGAGAAAATAAAAAAACACCAATGTAGAATGTGATAAGAAGGGAATGTTTGAAGACAACTGGTTGGGTCCCTATGTCATTATTGCCATGTTCAGATATAGAGTGTATAAGTTAACCACACTTGAGGGAGAAAAATTAGATGATCCCATGAATATTATGCACCTCAAGTGCTTTTACACCTAATCCAGATGTCATTATCCTTTATCTATAGGGAATCATCCACAGTCACACCCCATCAACCCAAAAAAAAATCCATCCAATGGTGAAAACTAATTTGATTCCACCTTGGGAAAGTACCATGCTAAAAAATAATTTATGGCATCATGGTAGAATAACCCTGACACTGGTCTCCATAGTGGGAATCTATCATTAGGATTGTGGCAACAATGAAGAATAATAGCTTTAAAGAAAGGAAGGGACATGGCTTTTCAAAAATCTATTTTTTAGAGGGATCTCTAGAATCACTACTCAAAACTTGGTATATATATATATATATATATATATACCGAGTCCCATCATCTCATCATCAAATACCATAATACCCTCCCAAATCCTCTTTGACATGAATGTCTCCTCTTAGCCTCATAAGTGACATCCTACCCCCATTTCCATAATATTATTATTAATCCCTGAGTTCACACCTTCCCACATAAAGTCATCATTATGGAAGGTTGCAATAATTATACACTGTGATTACTAATTCCTAAAGGGTCATCATGATCCTTATTTTGAAACTTGGTTGGATCTTTTCCAAGATATAAGCTACATTTTAGGTATATATTGTATATAATCTTCACATCATCATTCAATATTTGTCCATATCCACTTTTGCCTATGTCATCACTCACCTACATAATTGTTTTATAGTCCATTTTTTGTAATTGTGTGTTTTTCATATGTGTGTGTGCTACATTTTATGTATATGTTTAAATTTATTATTTAGATTAGTTTGCATGTATCTTTATTTTTATGTTGTTATAATTCTATGGGAATAAGGATGGAATGAGTTACCCCCAAAATCATTCTTTAGAATGGGTCATCTCTCAAACTAAGTTCCTCCACACATCTTTACTACCATGCCTAGGACCTGTCATGTCCTTGGCACATGGAAATAAGATGCAATATTTAAAAGGATTGCATATGTCCACACTTTTGAAAACTTCAAAAAATACCCCATCCTATCTAACCCTCCTATCCAATCCCCCCATCTTAACCAAACACATCTATCCTAACCCCCATCCTATCCTAATCAAACTTCTATCCAATCCTATCCCACTTATCCTCATCCAAAATAACTAACATACCATTTCCTTATTCCCCTACCTCTATGGTGTAGGAAGATTTCTACCCCTAACACTTTAGATGAAATAAATAAGGGATTAATATTCTATAACAAAATCTCCCCATGAAGGTGAAATGAGCAATCAACATATCATATCACATCATCGACATATCATCATGTCATGTCATCCATAATGTCAAGTCACATTACATGTAATAACATGAGTAAGAAGCAAAACATCATCTCATATATAATATCATCCATCATCCATCACAAAACATATATAATATCCCTCACCATGTCAATAAAATACATCCATAAATCCATACATCATCATCACATCAATAATACCAAACAATAACATCTAAAGCCAAATCATATATTACCAATGAAAATCATATACATGTCATCATCATATAACAAAAATAAATGCATCTCATAATCATGAAACAATAAATAACATCCATACATAAATAAAAATCATTGTTATAAATCATCATCATATATAAATATCATCCACATGGAATCCATGTCAAAAGATATAATATAATCACATGAACTATAATACAAAAATCCCCTATACATGTAAATAGCCAATATCATGGTTGTGCCCTAGGTGGCCTAAGTGGACCACTACCACCTCTAGAAGGCTACCATACTGATGAATGACTAGCATGAAAGGATCATGCATGCTAACCATCTATAACTATGGCCTCATACAAAGTCTTATAGTATTGGGCCTCTTGAGACAACAATACAATTTAAGCCATCACCCCCATCATACCCTATCCTCTCAAACCCTCATCAACTGCATCTTTGGCCCTCTTAGACATAACCACCTATATAGTAAAATATTGAATATGAGATTTTAGCTATCTAATCTAACCCAAAAATCTAGGAACCTAACTCTATAATGTTGTAATCTATGTCTATGCATATCTAAGTTGCACATCCCATTGTATGACCTAAGATCACAAGGTAGTAATCTATGTATCTTATTACATCACATGTGATTACAATGTTGTAACCTATGACTATAAATGTGTCACCTACCCATATCTTTGAGCAATGTACACTTGTAGTGTAGAAATTTTCTCCTATGCCTATACTAATCGACCATCTCCCTAGGTATTCAAACTCTAGAGATGAGCTTGTAGTTGATCCCTCTCATGGGTGATCCCCAAAATCTCTAATAATCAAGCCTAGATCTCTTTCTATAAGAACACAACTAGTGCCTCATCCTCAGTTGATCTAGGTGGCGAATAAGGACATACACCGCTACCACTACCAGTCTAAACATATGGTTGGGCGATTCCCTTTACTTGAGGCCCTATTGGCACTAGAACCTATGCTCCTACCTATGTATCTACTGCATCCCCACCATCACCATCCATAAACATCACATCTTATTCCCTTCTTCCTTCTTGCACTCCTTGTATAGGTACCTATCTCCTCTACCTTTCCCTCCTATGAATCCTTACCTAGGCATAAAATACTTGTCTCACCAAACCCATTTGAACCACCACATAAGGTTGCATCAGTTGAATCAACACTCGATGCTACCACCATGCTACATATACAACTATAACACTTGGATCTAGACTCGATGTGTAAAAATACCACTACATCAATGTAATCCTATCATAATTAGATCATGTAACATGTTTATCTACTAGCCTCCCCCAATAAGGTCTCTCTCACTCAATGCATGTGAATAAGTTCTTAGGGTTAGGCACATCTTGAATAAATCTAAACTGACACTATACTCAATCTGGTCTATATCACTCAATAATATAGTCATGACATCTATTCAAATTGTAGGGTGTGAGCATGTACTGAGTCCACCCCTCAACATCCCAGCTAAATTTGATACCCCTATATGGCATCCATATGATGTGCTAAGGGCATATACTATCAAAATCCTCTTTTTAGTAACACATCTTTCTTGGATGGCCTAACTTTACTCCTAGAATCACTTGCCATCAAAAAATAATAAGCTGACTAGGCTCTAGTCCTAAAATTCTACCCAAGGGCCACTAGATCTATTATTCTCGCATCTCTAAATCTATAGAAGTAATGATGGCCCAAAACTCCATGCACATCTATATATACCCAAGTGAAGCTCTCTATACAAGTGTGTTAATACCACTAGTCCCCACACAAACACTCAATGGTAGTGAATCATATTAGTGACCACATCACCTAAACCTACATTAAACCATCACCCATTCTTGTGTAATAAAATAATGTCAAACATAAGATCTATCACCTCTAAGGTCAATCTATCCAAAATCCCCTTGCACTAGCACAAGTCAATATTGATGCAACCATTTGCATCCCCATCCATAATCTCCCACCAAGTCTAATCAATGTTTGCATCAATGATCAAGATCACTAGTAGATCCTCTCTCCCTCTATAGGTTGATGAAATATCATATAAACATATTCCAAGGTCAATATCATCTCTCTAGTCATAAAATGGAAGGTACTCATCTTTGATATCCATTACTCCACTAGGGCTATAATCAATGCTCGATCAATCCAAATCATTGGCATCATCACCATGTTATGAAGACCCACTAGCTCTAGTACCCCATACTCCTCTATTGTCATGTGCCAAATATCATGTAGTATCTTTGGATGTTGTGATCATGATGCTAGTATCCCTAAGTCATCTTGCACCAAAAACATTATCTACTTATCATTATCCCTATCACTCAAGAACCTAATCTATCCAAAACATCCTTATTTGATCCCTCATCCCACCTCTCATCCTAAGTCTAAGTTTACCACCCTTATAATACATATATAACTCCTCTAAATAACCTATCTCACTATATAAGACCATCTAAATCACTAACTTTCACCTATCTAACCCCTCTTTAACCTTCTCACCTAACAGTTAGCCAATTTTATTTCCACCTACAATGCTACTAAGTACAAATTATGGGGTTGTAATCTTGCTATTCCCTAATTGAGGGGTAATAACCCAATGATTCCCTAATTTTTGGGTTACAACCCTCTAATTCCCTACCTATGATTTTGCAACCCCACCATTCCCTACCTACAGGGTTGTAACCTCATGACTAACCCTAACAATATTACCATTTGCATCGATAACCCTATGACTATGGGTAAAAATTCCAGTCATGTGATTACTACAACATGATGGAAAAATCTCTTCTTACCAAAAATAAGTCCAAAAACTAAAAACTACACTTTAAATCACAAAAATCATTAAGTAAAAGGATGCTTATTCACTGGTGGTCCAACATCGACATCTCATTAGTACTCTAAAAATCTCTCATCATGGTGGGAATCTTAAGGAATAAAATCCATCTCTTTTGCTCCAAATCTCTAATCACTAAACACAAAATGAACAAATGACCCCACATGCAATTATTTTGTCCTATATGACCTCCCCCTCCAGCTCCTAACTAACATCCCCCTACCTATTTATCCTTGATGACTAATCCTATCACTATCCTATCCTCTATTACCAGTATCTAGGGGTATGACATACCCACTACCATTAACATCCCCATTATCCCATATATATAACTACATTGGCCTGAGGTCTTTTCA
Organism: Torreya grandis; assembly: GCA_037957365.1. Taxonomy (NCBI): domain Eukaryota; kingdom Viridiplantae; phylum Streptophyta; class Pinopsida; order Cupressales; family Taxaceae; genus Torreya; species Torreya grandis. Next base: position 24,829 of record JARHVA010006214.1, read on the forward strand.
AACTATGTAGGTAGCACCTAGTTCTATTCTTGGTCCCCAGGGATAGCTCAACCATCACTTATCCCTTAACACTATCCCATTGTTGAATCAATCATTTATCAAACATGTATCATTTTAAGCCCCAAATATTATGAAAAGTGGATCTTAATCACTAATCACTGGTTTTATCCTTTTATCTCTATTTTTTCTTCCCATAACATGTATCCTTCTTATTAGATCCATCATCTATTCAAACCCATCTTACCAAACTTATCTTCTCATTTTATAGATAATTATTACTTGTCTTGATCCATCACTTAAGCCACTTTATTATCATTAATAGGTCATCTATTCAATTTATTAGAGCATCCCAACCCTAACCATTTAAATTTCTATCCCACCCTACATGTCCATTTTGAGTGACCATCTGACTCATTCTTCCCCATATGATCCCTTGAGGGGGCATCATATCACCTAACATCATTTACTAATATTCATCCATAATATGTTTTTTCTTTGAAAGATCATTACTCCTTTCACTTCACCCCAGATGCAAATCCCTTTCAAAGAGGGGAAAAATATATGCATTAAAATATGCTCACCACACTAATTATACTAATTCCTACTAATTTGGCCTAATTAATATATTTCCTACCTATATTAACTATTAGCCTAACATCCATAACCCATTCTTACATTCCACACAACCTTTATCCTATCCCAAAATCAATTAATCTTATCATTAAGCCCTTAATAAACCCCCATTACCTACTAACCTACTCCCTAATCCCACTAGCCAATTTTAAATTAAAAAATAATCCAACCACCCACCTACCACCCTACACGAGCCCTTCCTAAAACCCTAAAACTTTATCGGGAGATTTTTAGAATTGGAGGATTTTATAAATCTTCCCCAAATTGGCCACTTATCTAGAATTTTCTAATTCTAGACATTTCTATGGAATTAAAAATTACATGGAAATTTCCTAGCCCTAGATCTCAAGGGACCATTTTTGAATTTGGACCCTTGGTCTTCTACCCATTTGCCTATAAAATTAAACTCTCTCTCCACTCTTAAGACTAATAATAAATTCTCAAGAAATCCATTAATCACTCTAATTAGCATTCATAATAGTCTTCTTGTGTCCATCTAAATCCATCATCATCATCATCATCATCATCATCATCATCATCACACATCTTTGGGAAGCCATTGTCAAAGTCTCGTAAGCAATTTAACAATCAAGGATTTTTCATTAGATCACTTTCATTTTAATCCTAGAATGGAGACATGAAAAGGTAAATACGATGGTAAGAATGTTATTTATTTTCTAATTTATCTCATCTATCCATTCCTATTGGTTCCATCAATTTTTGAGTTTTATTATCATTTTGATAATATTTTCTTGAGCTTGGAATTTGTCACACAACATGATTCACACATAAGCAAACATGTATTGGATAACTACATAAGTCTAAGATATTATTCAGAGTATTTTTTATGTAGGAAATTTTCATTTATAGAGGGGTATTTGGGGTAGCTTGACACCATGTTCCCACTAACCCATTTTTCCCATAACCACTATGAAGATGAAAAAATAGGGTTTTGTTATTTATTAAGGAGTGATGATGCATGACCTAAATCTCAATACACCAAAGTGAAGGTGACATGGAACCTAAAAGAATCTAAGTGATCACATCTAATTCCATCAAGTATTCTATACTAGACACTTACATCCAAGTCAAATAGTAACATCAACACAACTTTCCCAGGTTGACACAAGTGTCTATGACTATAGAGGTATAATTTATAGAATTAGGTGACTAGTATAGAATCAAGATCTACTACAATTTATACATGTTCCAAACCCATATTTGTATTAGCATTATAATCAAATAAGTATTTTTTTCTTTATCATTTAAATATCTATCATAGCTATACTTTATATTTTTAGAATCTCAACATAATAAATTTCGTATATGTTTTATCCAAGTTTCATAAATAATTGAATTACTCTAGAGATACTCTAACATCCTTTTACCCTAGGTTATGTCTACCACTTTAACCCTAGTTCCCCCACATCTAAATTTTAGGGTTAACCATTTGGTGTAATTTAGATTTAGACATCATTCTTTCCTAAGCATACCATTTAGGATGTTTTTTACATGGTTTGTCATAATATTTGTGTTCTTTATATCTCTTATCATGGATGATATTGATTGTTTTGATGACTATGATTATGAAAATCTCAAACTTTCTATCAAATAAGGGATAAAAATTGATTACTATTATATTTTTTGAAACGATAAAGCATGTAATCTAAAGTATTCAAATGGTGGTAACTACCATATCTCTAATCATGTCCATACTCCCATCATTTCAAGAGATGAGTTGATTTATCTTCAATAAGATAAAGAACATTTACCCATACTTTATACACAACCATAATATTATTGTAGCCTTCAATATTTGATAAAATATGAATATAAAAGATAAGAATTGGGTAAATAAAAAAACAAGGTATAACCCATCCTATTGTAGAGTAGGATTATAATATGTGTTAGTCTATGAGTTAGTCAAGAAAATATCTATAAAAAAGCATATAAACAATAAAAAATAAATACTAATCCCTCACGGGGTATTCTTAATTAATTTTAAGAGTTATTTAAATAAGGAATACTACTAAACCTCTCAAATAACATCCCTCTTTCCAAAAGCAAACAAAAAACATGATTTTTCCTAGATTTGGTGCTCCAAGTTTGCATCAATGATGAGTAGCATGCTACTCCATCATTTCATAGTGCACCAATGGTTTAGGTTAATATGTTTGATCAAAGTTTACTTTGTGGTAATAATTATGCATAATAACATTACAAATTCAAGATATTTTAATCAATGGTGAGACCTTGTATTTATAGCTTTCTAAAAATGTTCAGGATTAGCCATGACCATCCATCTTGAGATCAAGATGTGTAGCCATGAAATGATTCAATTTTGGAAGGACAAGCCATAAAAATGCCCTTTAATATTTGGAATAATGGGAAATTAATGTGGCATGGGATAACTTAATCTTGATATGTGTTTCATTAATGACAAATGGATTCCACCCCATTGGTTATGTCATGGTTGATACAAATTTGAAGAATGAATTTACAATAAATAAATTTTCAATAACTTCAATGGAATTTTCATTTAAGCTCTTGATTAGATTTAATTTGCTTAAGTGAATTTGATTAATTTTATGTAATTCTTTGTAAATTTGTCACATGCTTAATCAATCTAGCTGTAAATGTCATTTTAATGATTCATAATTTGACTAGAGTATAATTATAAGAAGGTGTTAGTTACTTACAAAAGACTACCCTAGTTAGGGAATTATGGATGAAAAATAACACATGCACATGATGTGTATTATTGAATTAGAACTAAGTGGTTGAGAGTGTCATTTTTCATGGTTGTAATTTGAATCAAATTGATTTAAGGAAAGATAATAATCACATATAATCCATTTCCCCATTTAAGGATATATTAGCCTAAATCATCACCTATACTCGATAAGTTTAAGCCATTTAGTGTGTTTTAGTGATTTTGGTATAGATTATGTGTTGTCACGAAATATTACTTAGATTGAAAATTATAACATAATAATGATGGGAATTGGATGTCTACATTTTCCCCATGTTCAAGAAAGTATGGTGAGACATTTGGTCGAAGTGACATATTTTCTAAGAATAAAAGGGTCACTATAATTGAAAGGAATAAATTTCATTCCCATTTTCTATATTTAAAGTTTTACATGAATAATAGATAAACAAGTTTAAGAAATTCCCAAAACATCATTTGGGTGGCCCATGATGCCCCTTCAAGGGAAATATCAAAAAAATTAAAATATTTGATGGCTATGCCCTTGATTGGAAGAAATTATAATCTCATTAATGTCATCAAAAGAAACTAAAAAATAGGGAAATTAGAAGAAAGTAGAAAGAAAATTTGATTAGAGGGGTTAAAATAGTATCCCAAAAAAGATAAAATGATGCAACTATAGGCCTAGGGGGTGAAAATTTTCAAAAACATTACTATATTTTAACCCCTAGGGGGAATATTTCATTTGTACCCTAGCTATAGTAAATTATAAACTTTAGTATTTGTGCATGAGGGAGGTAAAAAAAATGGCCAATATCTGACACAATCATTATATTAGGGAGTGTATAAGAGAGTACTAATGACCACTAGGGAGCAAAGCATCAATAGGTACTTTTTTTTAATTTTTTAATTTATCATTTATTATGAATAAGAAGTGGTAGATGGGGTGATCCTGCTATTTTCCTAATTTTGAAAATGGTGAGTTCACCCATGAAAATAGTGGGAATAACATGAGGTCAATGATCTTGATGACCCTTTGTTGGGATGATGGGTCAAAATAGTGAGATCACTAAGACAATAGAGAACTCACATTTTTGGTTGAATTTCATCCTGTTAAATGGTGATTTTACCAAGGCTAGTGTGATCACCATGCCAATTAGTGGGAACATCTTGCTAATTAGTAGGATTGTGATAATCAGTGGGTCCACCCTAAAAAATAGTGAGAATGCCTTGATAAATAGTAATATCACCAAAAAAATGGTGATAACTCTAGAATAAAGTATAATAGGGCATATAAGAGATTAGTCTAGGCCCAAAATTAGAAGAAGAGGGATAGAGACACATAGAGGACTAGTCTAAGTCTCAAAATTAGAAGAATATGATAGAAATATAATTGATATGATGCCTTGTGTTTAATTTTATGGAGTGAGTAGTGGTCATCACATCATGGGAGTGGTGCTCTTGAGTATTGAGGTGACATGGGATGATGATGGATAAGCTTGTGGGAATATCAGTAATAGTGGACCTTTATCACTTGGTATGTTTGCTACTGATCCATATAGATAGAGCATGATTTTTAGCACTTACACAGAGGTGTAATTTTAAGACATCTACTTTTCATCTTTCAATTAGGGAGGTGATGGTGACATTATAAGATGTGCACTAGATTATATAGGGGCTTATATAAAAACCCAAGATTACCTAGATGGGGGTTGTATGATAGGCCATACTAGATGATCTAATGGGGTTAGTGGAATAGGAGATTATGGATGAGAGCATAGATGTGGAAACACTAAAGTAGTTAGTTTGGCCTCCAAAGGGTAGAGTGGGAAAGGGGATAGTTCCCCTAGAGGTTGTGGTTTTGATAGCTATTATTAGTGGTCTTCTACTACCTGACAAGAGTGGATAATTATTTCCCTTGGGGTTGATTAGTGTGGTGTAGTATGTGTTTAATAAGATGACATGGTTTACAAGGGGAACTATGATTCTTGCATATTTGTACATGGATATTCACATGATAGTGTACAAGGGAAGGCACAACATAGGTCACAACATATTACTATAGGTATGGGCTTGGGAGCATATACCAATTACATGGCCAATAGAGCTAAGATATTAGAGGGGACCATATGATCTCATGTATTGGGGATGGTACCCTATATGAATAGTCATGTATGGACACATAGGGGACCTACCCTATTATAAGTAAGCCATCATTGAGATGGAGGATGTGGATTTAGTTTGGTGTCCCTATTTGGGGACATAATTTTGTGGATGAACTATTTGTGATTAGATATATGATCACCCCATGCTACATTATAGGACACAAAAATTATATGGGGGAGACATATAGGATGATCAAGCCCAATGGTAGTTTAGTATGTAGTAGGACATCTCAGAGGGTCTACATTACTTTTCACACATGACCAAGGAGATCAGGGAGTGGAGACCACTAGTGCTTAGGGAAAAGGGATTCATTGATTATGAGAGGGTGGTTTATATTCTATGGGATTACATGGGAGGGGATATAGATGTAGGGGTCACCAATGCATATGTTATATGGTGGATTAGAGTGAGATCTATCCATCTTACTAGGTCATTTCCCTAATATCCAGTCTTATGATAGAGATAGGTACATATGAAGAGGGATAGGGGATAGGCCCTACCATAATTATAGGGTTAGGTGCATATGATTCCATCCATTCCTTATGCCATTTCATTATAAGTGATGTAGCCTTAGGGACAACAAGATCCTACACATTATATATATATATATATATATATATATATATATATATATATATATATATATATATATATATATATATATATATATATATATATATATATATATATATATGGTTGAGCTAGATGGTTAGGATGTGGATATCCTAGGTGGTAATGGAGGTCATATGATAGGTTTTAAATATTTAGGTCACTTCAAGATAGGTACAAGTTTAGGATTAGGATTAGGATTAAGAGGGGCAAGGCCCTCAAGTATAGGGAGGTCTATAAAGGATCAAAAATTGATTGATAGGCTCTAAAGGGAGATTTATACATGCCTTGTGGATATTTTAGGGTTACAGTGTGTAGCATATTCTTGAGATTCATTAATTATCATTGATGTCAAGGTGATCTTAGTACATAATACATTAATGACAAAGTGATAGGTTCTAAGTAGATTTGAGATTGCATATCATGTGTGTATATACTTAGGATGATAGAGAATGTTGTTGATGTTATTTTCCTATTGTATATTTCATATGAGGTGGTAAGAACACTTTGTGATTTTATGGAAGTAAAAGGAATTCATCAGAGTGGTCATATGAATATCTAGGTTCTCCTAGTCATCTTGGCAAATCAAACTAAGTGAGAAAATTGTAGACCTTATAATTTGAACATATGGTAATTTTCGAAGGATTTGGTCATATGGGTATAATTAATTTTGTACCAAGATAATATGGTCAAAGTTTTAGGTCATGAGGTGGTGTGTAGTAAAAGATATCAAGGTGCAAAGTTGGCCTCCTAGGTAGATTGTAGCATTTCCCATACTTAGAAAATTTTGATATATAAAGTGACCTTTATAAAACAATTCCAAGTGTAAAAAAATATTTTGATTAGATAAAGATCTAATATTGATCATGAGGTCAATAAGTCAAAGGATCTTGAGATTGAGTGCAATGATGACATGTGTCATAAACATAATGATTCAACAATAGAGCGATGGTGTGAATCAAGTCAATAAGCACAAATTACACATGGAGATACCAAGTAGAATAATATTAGAGACTAATATAAGGATACATATATTACACATGTGGATGACAAGTGGTGTAAGAGTAGATACTGATAGCAGGATACATAGAAAGCATGTGGGGCTACCATGTGTCTCAATCTTGAAAGCACAAATCAAAGATCAATGACCAATGATTGAAAGTAAAGACCAAGAGAATCTTGAGGAGATTGAAAGAGAATATTCGATCAAATTTCCAATGGGCACAAGATGAATAAATGTGTCTAAATTTTTTTCATTACATAATGACCACTAGAATTTGAATATTTAAATTACCAAAGGAAAACCAATGCTCATTATTTTGTTTATATCTTTTGATGGAAGATGAATTTGAATGTGTTATAATAATAAAAGTTGTAAAGAAATCAAAGGGATATAAAGAATAAGTAGTCATAAGGTTTGAATATTCATAAATTTATAATTATTGAGCATAAAATTTGACTGTGTGTTTGACCATATTTTTCAAGTGACCTGAGAAGGATGTTTGTATTTGTCTTGATGGTGTTTGGATGTTTCAAGGTGAATTAAATATTGGATAATTTTTTATAAAACATGAGGATAAATTTTATGGATTTTTTAGGTTTGACCAAACCATATTTAGTATCATAAAATTCCTATAACTTGATTGTTTGATCATTCATGGTGTTCCTGTGTACACGACTAATGTTTGAGTAGATTATGCATATGTGAAGGAATATAGTGATGGATGTAATCAATTTAAGGTGTCTTATGGGTCATATGGAATTAACCTATGAATTTATAAGTGTTATTATGTTCCTAATTTGATTGGTGTAGTCTAAAAGAGGTGAATAGTTCTCCATGAGACCTATAAGGGCTACTAAGGCCTATTTGGAAGGTGTAGTTGCTTAAGGGTGCCCCATGGATGCTATAGGAAACCTATAAGGGTGGTATTGAGATATGTATTAGTTGAATAGAATGTTTAAGGGTTAATACAAGTCTTATGTCCAGCCAAGAAGATGATATTCATGAATTCTATATAAAAAATGAAATAAAAGGTGATGGTTTTTAGATTTTGAAAAAAATGAAGAGGGGAGTGAGTGTTCCTATAAGATGGATTGAAGAGTAGATAAGGTTGAGGATTATGTGTATGACCTATAGGTCATAATTATGATGTCATAATATTCTACTTATAGGATTGAATATTGAGGATGAGTGAAGAGGTCTAGAGTGATCCAAAATGGTCTTTTGGATGCATTGCTTGTGTGTGCAATCTTGGTAGAGTGTGAAGGGTTGAAAGAAAGATGTTATACATTGTTTTTCTATCAGAATGAAAGGCAATCAAATTTATAAGGATGTTGATTTCATATATTTTGTGTGGGTGCTGAACATATAGAAAAAGTTGGTACTTATTCATGCTTAGGGGTTGGTGTTCCTTGTGAAGTCGGTACTAAAATAAATGGTCTCATGTTTGTGATAATGTTATAGGACAAGTAGTCCATTTTTTTGCATGATTGAGAGTGGGTCTTATTCCCCATTAGGGTTTCCCACATAATTCATGTATTATATGTTTGATCTTGCATCATCTTTCTTATTCATCGTTATTAATGACTTATATGCTTTATGAATACTTATGGTGATTAATTAAGATTTTGAAAGGATTATAATTAAATTTTGAATTATCTGGAATCACTAATTCACAACCCCTCTTAGTGATTGAAAATATAACAATTGGTATAATAACCACACCTTCTTTACAAGTTTAACCACTTGAAGGTGATCTAAAGTATAATATGGCAAGTCAACATATGCATGGTTTATCTAAAAATAAAAAACCACTATTTAGTGGGTCTAATTATGCTTTTTAGAGTGTAAGAATGAGGATATAAATCATGTCTCTAGGGTTTTATATTTGGTAATCTATTATGGATGGTTATACTACACCAACTATTCATCCAACTAGTGTAGTTGATAAGAAGTTAAGTGAAAATAATTCAAAATTAATGGATGCCATCATTTGTGGTCTTTCATAGATTGAGTTCACCAAGTTTATACATTGTAAATCTACCAAGGAAATTTGGGTCAAATTACAAACTATCTATGAAAGAGACCTAAAAGTTATGTTAGATAAATTACAAACTTAACAAAGATAATTTGAGGGCCTCAAAATTAAGGAAGAAGACATTGTTTCATCCTTTCTTCTAAGGGTTGATGAGATAATAAACATGATAAGAGATCTTGGGGAGAAGATTGAACAAGCTAATGTATTAAAAATGGTATTGAGGTATCTCACTCTAAAATTTGATTCAAAAGTATCTATTATAGAATAAATTCATAATCTTACTCAAATGAAGATGGATAGATTACATGGGATCCTTACTACCTATGAGATGAGAGTTGATGAGGACAGACCTCCTAAGAAGGAATCAACCTTCGAGGTGATCAAGGAGACAAAATCCAAAAAGAACAAGTTGAGTCTTGAAGACTTTGACCTTAATGAAAATCAACTTAAATCCATGATTGGAAAGAAATTAAATGTAAGATTAGGTAAGTATGAAGAGAAATTTTCTTTTAAATATTTTTCATGTGGTAAAGTTGGTCATTTTATAGCTAGATGCCCAAATAGAGGCAAGTTTGAACACAAAAAAGCTCATAAGGAATATCATGAGAATGAACACAGGAAATCTAAGGGTTCTAAAAAGTACAAAAAGCTATTCAATAAGAGAAATGGAAATAAGGAATCATACAAAGGTATTAAGAGTCTTTACCATGAAGAAGATAGTAACTCATCTGCAGAAGAATAAGAAAACACATTAGATAGTGATGATTCTTTTCATAATGAGGATAATGAGAAACTATTCATGTCTCCAAATATATCTATATATGTTAGTTATGTATATATATATTTGGAGGAGATAGATCAAAGGAAGAAGATGCTAAATTCACTCTTGAAGATAAATATCTAAACACTTTGGAAGAAATTAAGTTACTACAAGGCAAGAAGAGAAAACAAGCTTCCTTGATCAAATCATATGTGGAAAAAAATAGCATTTTTGAGTGAAGGTTGAGTAATGAAGCCAAAGATCATGATGAGACACTCAACATCTTGAAACTTAGGTTTGTATTCTTGATTAAGAGGCAAAGAGTAAGTATGAAGAATGTATCATGAATCTATCAAAGATGTAGTCTTTATAGATGAAACTAAATCAAGCTATGAGTAAGCTTGATGTTTCTATTAGTTTTTTTCTATTTATTCTAAAAGGAAGAGACAAAAATATGAATGCTAGGGATAAGTGATTAAGTACCAAAAATGATTTTCACCATTCCAGACATTATGAGAACTCATCTTTGGCTATGGAAGAAGATATTTGTGTTTAAGAAAACATTAAATAAAATTGCTATTAGTAGAGATATGTGTGAGCTTCCAAGCTATGAACTTGTTCTAAGAAGTGTAACACTTCCTTAGGATGATAGTCCAATATTTACAAATAGAGTTTTAAAATGAACATAAATGAAAAGAGAGAGAGCGAGAGTTAGAATATTGTTTACCATGCTACAGGTTTGAACATGTTGGTGAAAAATATAGTGTAGGTTGAGTAGGGGAATTGTATTTTTATAAGGTTATTAGGGAGGATTTTGGGGGTTAGTAGTGTAAAAAACATAGTGACTAAGATTGGTTAAGTGACCAGTGTCAATTTAGGTCATTGATATTAGTATGGATAATTGATATATATTATGTAAATGATATTGGTGGGGTTATGGAAGGATTTTTTGGGAAGGGAAAGATAGTTATAGTCTTGTAAATGGGTTGTGAAGAGTCATGATGGGGTTAATAAGACTCAGGAAGGTCAAGGTAGAGGTTAATACATTAAGGTAGGGAGATGGAGGTGGGGGAGTGTCGCAACTCCTCTATGAAGGAAGCTCAGGTTTCATGAGTACTTAAATAGTATATTTGTAGAACCAATATAAAACAACTATTTTAAAACATGCACAAAAACTAAAATATACTTAGTTGGGTTGGATAGGTGAGTAGTTGTGCTAGATAGATGGCTTCAATGAGGCTTGATGAACTAGTGCATGAATAGACAAGGCAAAGCATATGTTTCTAATACATAGTGCTTAAAACACTATGCATTTTATCAATTCTTGATCTAGAACAATTTATGCAGAGTGACAGTAAGCTTGGATGTCGATAATGATGCTAGAATGCTCTGATCATGAAAGCAATGTTCCAAAAATGAATGATTTTTTCACCCTCTAGCCAATTTTGAAGCAAGCCTAAGTAACCAATGTTGGTGTGCCCATCAGTGTTGACTGAGGGATAACCAATGTTAGTTCCAAAGACTAGGTAAAATAGGCTAAATTTAGCCTACTTCTTACTTTGACAAATGGGTTTTCCCATTGGAAAATAGTTATAACACGAGGTCTAGAGGTGGTTAGGTAGTTAAGGAGTTATGAGGGGGGAAGAATAGGTCTTAGGTGGTTAGGATAGAATGACCAGGTCCTAGGGTGAGTCAGAGGGTGAGAACTAATCATAGAAGAGGTGGCCAAGTGAGGTGGCCAAAGGAGAGTTAACCAATTTAATTAAATAATTAAATTAATTAGATGTGCCTAAAGGGTAAAGGCATAGGTTAGGGAACTAAATAAGAAAGGGGTTGATGGTTAATGTGACCTAGGTAATCATGTAAGGGATTAGCATAGTTTTAGTGTCTATATTTTCCCCTTTTTGTCTTGTAACTTATATGCATAAGTTATGAGAAAAGAATAAAGGTTTACTACCCCAAGGATAAAATGAGGTATCCCCTCTCAAAATAGGGATTGATAGTGGTAAAACCATAATTGGTGATCATTTTGAAAGAATATAGGTGTGAAGTAGAAATTCAGTGAGAACGTGACATGTCTACCTACTATTTCATGCCAAATTTGGTTAAATTGTCAACATGTCAAGATGATGCAAATAAAAATAACTAGTCCACAACATATATAAGTGACAGTTTATCAGATTAAAACCATGAAAGGTGCATCTCCAATCGTTGATGTGTCTAAAGTATATAAAAATGGAAGTGATCTTGAAAGACACAAAATGGTCACAAGAAATAAAGACTAGTCAAAGTCATGATCTACAATGCCTGTGAAAAAGCCAACTTCAAAGCAATCATAGTGCTAGATAGATTAGTGACAATAATAATGTCATCACAAAGGGTGTGTCTAATTTGGGATATATACGTGATCTCTAAGTCATTAGTTGTGGTTGGCAAAGATGTTAGTGAACCCCATGGTTAATTATCATGATTGGGAGATATGCATGATCTCCAATTGCCCCTAATATAGTCTATTTTAGACTATGAAAGAGGTACATGATCTTAGCTAAGAAAAAATTTTAAGGTATGGAGGTTTGGTAATTATTTACCTATAATAGGATGATTGACATCGATGAGGTTGCCAATGTTAGTGGTATAACCATCATCGACTACCAAACCAATGTCAATGGGTATCAAATGATGTTGGCTACGTAGGGCATAGAAATGTCAACACCAGTGGCTGATCAAACTAGAAAAAAGGGTTTAGTAACCCCCTCAAAGCTCATTTATCATTTTTTGATTACCAACACTGAGCTCTAGATTTTTGTGTGAAAACATTACTCTCATGTCATGTGTGATTTAGGTGGTGAGATTTGAGTCATGGAGAGGAGTTGTAGAGTGCTTGAGAGAGAGAGAAGTGGAGTGAGGTGAACACTTGCAAGACAACATTGGACCATATGGGTGGATTTGTTACCAAGATGGTTGTACCTATAATTAGAGACCCCATAGTTGGAGTGGCTACCCCAACACCTACCATCCCAACCCATTGTCAGCAAGTGGATGAGGTAAGACCCACATACACCTAATTTATAATTGAATTTTGATTTTTAAATTTTTTGAAATAGGGGAAAAAAGGGGTTAGAGGAGGAGGGAAAAGAGTAGATATAGGTTATAAAGTGAAATTAGGGAGATTTGGGTAGGTTAAAGAGGGATGAGGGTAGTTTTAGAGTAGAAAATGGGTATGGGTGGTTTCAATAGTTTGGCCGAGGGATGAACTAGTGGGATCTAGCCACCAACACCTTCCATCTTCCCATAGATGAGATGATAGTCCTACCAGAGGATGTATATCATATATTGAGGTTATCGATACATGGTGTTGACTTATATGCATGCAGTCAAGATGAGCATGATGTGCTCATGGGTACATTATTTAGAGAACATGATGGGGAGATAGAGTACCACTCTACTAGCTTCAGATATGAGCCCCTATATGAGTCTAATGATGATGAGCATAGACTTGTAATCATGATCATGATTAGAGTGACTATTTATGCATTGTTAGATTTGGATGGTAGAAAAATTCTAGTACCTTTGATAAGTGTACTATCTGACATACTATAATAGAGGATGGTGTTTACTTGGGGGATTTCATTCCTCATACAACTATATAAAGAGCTTTGGGGTATTAAATTATGACATCAATATAGCCTCTATGTGGGTCACCTTCTACACTACTAGCCTTATCAGCATATCATAGTGACCCAACCATTAGGCCTCCCCATCACCATCATTATAGGCTATAGACTTGACTTCAAATGTTAGAGAGAGTCCATGGCCCACGTGTGGATAGATGGTGTGGTTAGAGATATTAATACTAAAAGAGGATATTAGATGCCTTGATATCATCAAATATCATATAAAGACCATATCTAAGACTTCCTCATTTTTCATGGTAGAGGATATAGCTAAGAGGCACCTAGAGCTTGAGGTGGGTGCATGGTAGGAGAGCTAGGGAGGTGGAGAGGGTACTAATAGAGCATGTTAGGTGCTAGAATGGAATTTTGTAGGGATTACCTCCTAACATGCCATCATATAGGAGGGACAACATAGAGTGTCCCCTACCACTACCTAAGAGATAGATGAGCCTAACTTTAAGGATTTCTCATCATGAAGAGTCAATTTATAAAGGGGAATATAGAACTTAGTGGGTAGGATAGTATGCCATGATCTCATGGAGACCACCCACTAATATGTAGGTTTTTATTAGAGAGAGGTGCTATGATCTAGGCTAGGGATGTATCATGAGCATAGGTAAAATTTCTAAAAGGATAGGTGAAAATTCTATAGGGGCAGCTAATAGCAATCACAAGGTAGGCTTCAATCTTATAGACATAGCTAGTGGTAATGCAGTCATAGGTTGTGACTCTAGGTGGTCAGGTGACATAGTTAGAGGCATAATTCAATGCCATGAAAATAAAAATATGACCTAAGGGATGGATAGGTACATGCACTTCTTACACCACCATAAGAACCATAGGTACCATAGGCGCCGCCACATGTACCTACCATTATCATGATGAGACCACCATAGACACCGTAGGCACCTGTAGCAGGGAGTATGGGGCCTTTATAGATAGTGTTAGTTGAGAGATACAACGCTTCTCTGGTAGAGATTGATTATTATACATAGGCCCTTATGGTACATTCAAAGATCCCCAAGTATGTTGATTATCTAGTACAACAATAGACTATTTCTCACAACATATCTTTGAGCTTTTGATGTTGTAGATAGGTTGAGGACATGGGTGACATTTTAGGGTCACGACCACATCCATGGTAGGATTAGTTAGCTAGTTTTGTATATTTTTAAGTTTGATATGATGTACAAACATATACCAATCTATTTACCAAAGATGTAAGATGTATCTTTTTGATATAGAAATACATATATATTGATGTAACATTGATGTATACTTTGATATTTAACATATACAAGATGGTAACATTATTATGACATGATTTTGATTTATATGATGATGATGGTATTATAGATGTTATTTATTGATGCCATGTTATTATGATGTGAGATGTTAGATATTATGGTTATGGTTATGATGATGGTTACAAGTTAGTAGGTTATTAGAGCATTTTCCATATTTGTGATGGTACGTGCACAATTGAATGTTTAGAAACATATTAGCATTTTTCCATGTGATGGTGTATACATAAAATGTACTATGTTGGGTTTTAATCTAAGAATTTTCCATATATGTGATGGTGTATGCTTAAAATGATGTTGATATAGCTTCCATGTGTATTGGTATTCATAGAAACTATCGATGAAAAATGCTAATTATAATTTTCATAACATAAATTGGTATTTTTGTTAAATGAACTATTGAAATATGGATTGTTAGTATGGTTAGGTTGATTATCAAAAAAAATTAATATGATTCTTGCTTATGATAATAAATGTGGTTGATACTAGGCATATAGTTTTAATTTTAGTGATCAAAACTGATACCAAAGAATTGAAAACAAGCAAGTTTTCACCTCAAGACACAATATATAAAAGGAGAAACTAACAAGTGAAAAGATGGTTAATATGAAAGACACGATGTTATTTCATTGATGAGGACCATAAGGCAACATGGGGAGGTATAAAAACATAATCCCTTTTCATGCACTACACTATCGACCATAGTTACATTAGATTAGTGATTACTTAACTTCATGGTAAGCGAGCTCTAAGTCCCTTGTTTGCATTTAATAGGTAATAGAGATATGGGAATAGGGTATTATGAGTAAATGGGTAAATGGGTAATGAAAACCTTATAGTGGGATGATATGCCATTTATTTAGGTAAACTAAGAGCTTTCATAGGCAAGTCCATGACATAAGTCTTTTTTTTAGACTGATCAATGAGAGAAGTCTATGTAAGGGATTTTTGATTGGTTCATTAGGTAATGTGAAACTGATCGATATGGGAGGATTTTAAGTACATGCTTGCTATAAAAATTTTAACATATCCATCCTTTGAGGGAATGGTCTATGCTTTACATATTTGTTTTGTCTTTTCATAGCTATCCTTTGAGGGAGTAGTCTATTTATTATAATAGTAATATGCTATGCAACAGTCCTTCAAAAGAGCAGTCTATATTTTTATAGTGACCCAAGAGATAATTAATTTTCTTTATATCCCTTTTTTTTATGGACTTTAGTCATGTACATGGCTATAAAGTCTTAGGTGTGTCCCTTTATGAGGGCAAAACTACCATACTTGAAAGATTGAAAAATGTGTGAGAGGGAAAAGGGTGAAAGGAAGGTGTGTAAAATAGAAGAATTTTTGCTCAAGGGATGAGCTTAAGTTAGACACAAAGTGATGTGATGCTTGATTATCAAAAGAATGGTCATAAATGCAATGCATTTAAAGGCTCAAGTTTTGGCTTACCTTTGAGAGAGGACAAATGATAATCCCCTGATCCATAGTTATGAGTTATGATATGTAGTCCAAGCTAATTAGGATCAAACTTACCCTTTTTGATTTTATCCATGTTAGTCACATGTTTATTCTCCTTTAATATGAGATCTATGATATTTAAATATTACTCTTTTAAATGTTTTTTATAGGCACACTTGATTCGTTCTTGATATATTTGAAGATGGTTTAGAGCTGAAAGTTGATACTCATCGAGTAACTTAAGTTGGCCCAAGTATTCTTAGAAAAAATCATCATTAAGGAAGATATCTTGTAAGGATATATGAAGAGAAGGAATCTATACCTCAAGAGGAAAGATTGCCTTAGTTCCATAAACCAAAGAGAAAGGTATAACATCAGTAAGGGTTTGAATGCTAGTGCAATAAGCCCATAAAGTGAAGGAAATATGCATGTGCTAATCCCTACTAGAGTCACTGACCACTTTCATGAGAATTTTGGTTAGAGATTTTTTAGAACTTCTAATTATCCATTTTCTTATGGATGATGGGGAGATGAGAAGCTTAGCTTGATTTCAAAGGCATCATAGAGCTTCTAGACAGATTTTTTTATTGAAAGATTTATCATTATCCATAATGATCTTATGCAGAATACCATAACAACAAATAATGTGATTAGTAATAAAGTTGATAATTTTGTTGGTTTTTGTGGAGACAAGGGGAATTTATTCCACCCACTTAGTGAAATATTCTATCATTGTGATGATAAAGTGATGATGGAGAGATGAATGTGGGTTAATCTCATCAATAAGATCTAGACTCCATTGAGAGAAGGGCCAAAAATCTTGAGACACTTTTAAAGTGTGACTTGGTACATGAAGAATATTTACATGTTGATGGAATTTGACATAATGTTTAATGTAATCATAACAATCTTGGTTAAGGGTTGGCTAATAATATCAAAGTCAAAGAATACATTAAATAATCACATTCCCACTGAAGTGTCCACCATAAATTTGATCATGGAATTCCTTGACGGCATAAGGGACTTCAATGCTAATTAGATAATGAAGAAGGAGGCCATAAAAGTTGTTATTATAGAGAAGACCCCCCAACATGGTGTAACAAATAGTGATTTTGACAAAATCACACTACCCATTTCTAGAAAGATTAGAGGGGACAACACCATAAGTGAGATAGTCCACTAATTGTTTGTACTAGACATCATGAGGATATGTGTCTACATTACCAACAAAAGGGATGTTTTCTGAAACATAATAGGGAAATGTTAGATGATGGATGACAACATAAATCTTTAAAGAAGATGATGAAGAGGGAATGTGTGAGGCAAGAAAGGCCATGATATCAACAAACTTGTTTGTCGAACGAGGAATAGTTTACAAGAGATAATGGTATTAAGAGGCCAATAGTGTGTCTACATGATGTTTTTACCACTATAGGATGTCATTTTTACACTAATAATAGCCATTGACTTGATTCACCATAATTTGGGAGTTTCCATAGATGTGGATTGACTTGACCCCCCAAAAAAAGGCTATCTAAAGCTTGAGAACTAAGGCCTCATATTCTACCATATTATTGGTGCACTCAAAATATAGTTTAAAGGATAAGGGCATGGGTTAATAATTGAGAGGAATAAGGATGACCCTTACACCCCCTCGAGTTTGACATTTGGACCTATCTAAAAATAACATCATTTGATATGTGGTGTTATTAGTGGAGAGTGTGGCAATGGATTCATCGATAAATTCAATACTAAAAGGTTGCATTTTAGGAAGAGGAGAATAAAATAACTAGTCTATAATCATTTTCCCCTTGATTAATTTTTGATGAATGAACTCCAAATCAAACTCAGTGAAAAACATGATCGAATGAGCCATGCACTAGTTTTGATAGGTCTTATACTATATATATTTCAGGGGATCAGTGTTAGTGATGACATAGATCTTCTTATTAAGGAGATAGTGTTAAAGCTTATAAGACACAAAGAATAATGTGAGACAAAGTTTCTCAGTGTGAGTATACCAAGTTTTAGAGTCCATAAGCATTTGGCTTATATAGTAGATAACTTTCTCCTTATGGTTGTCATCCCTATGCACAATCATAGCACTGATGGACTGATCTGTTGTTTAAATATAAAGATAGAATGGTTGATCCTCCTTAGGTGGAATGAGGATAGGTGGGGAAAGAAGATAACCTTTGAGTGCATTGAATGTTTTTTGACACTCCTCACTCCACTCAAAGAAGACATTCCTTTTAAGGAGATGATGAAATGGTTGACATTTATCTCATAATTAGGAGATAAAATATCGAATGGATTGTAATTTTCCTTGTAGACTATGAAGTTTCTTGATGTTTTTGGGTGGAGGCATTTCTATAATGGCTCAAAACTTATTAGGATCAACCTCAATGATATGGAGAGAAATGATAAAGCCTAATAGCTTACCAGAAATGACCCTAAAGATGTACTTCTTTGGATTAAAATGAATGTTATATGCTAGAAAACTTTTGAAGATGATCTCAAGGATCATGAAATGGTCTTGGTGGTGCTTAGATTTGTTGAGCAAATCATCCATGTAGTCTTCCATGATGGTGTGAAGGAGGTCATGGAAAATGTAAATTATCACATATTTGTAAGTAGCCCCAATAATTTTCAAACTCAAGGGTATATAATGTCATGATAAAAGGTCCCACATGGGGTAATGAAAGTGGTTTTATGCTGGTGTTCAAGATAAATCAATATTTTATTGTAACAAGAGAATCCATCCATGAGAGAAAGCATCTTGTGTCTAGTCGTAAGATCCACTAGCTAGTCGATGTTAGGTAGAGGGAAATCATCTTTTGGGCATGCAAGGTTTAGATCACAAAAATTAGTGCAAAGATGAAGTCCCCCTATGGGTTTGGTGATAATAATGATGCTATAGACCCATTATAGTTAATCAATGGATTGAATAAAGTTTATGGATAAGAGGTGCTAAAACTTCTTTTTGATGAGAAGGGCAATTCGAGGATGTATCTTGTAAAACTTCTCATGAATAGGTTTAGCTTCATGATTTGTGATAATGTTATGGGTTAAAATCATAGGGTCTATGCATGCATATAATTATATGACCAAATAAAATATTTACTATGATTGTCAATGAAAGTGGCATAATCCTTTTGTTTAATAGAATCTAAGGATTGGCCAAGTTTAAGAATGTGAAGGTTATCTAGAGACTAAAAATTGATATCAACATTTGATTCACATAGAATATATTTTTTTTTAGAGGGGAATGACTTAAAAACATAGGAGCCTTCAGATCCCATGTAGATAAGAATGGATTTGTCAACCTAACATTGGACTATGTTGATTTTTAGACAGTCATTGTCGATCATGTCAGGGTGAAGGAGGGGAAGGGACCTTGTTTCCCCTTCATGTTGATTGGTTAAGGGTCCCAAGTGAACAATGTTTATGAAAAAAAACTAGGAGGTATGGATACCTCCAAATCTATGGGAGAAGGTGAGAAAATATGTGAAGGTGGAGAAGAAGGCAAAGGCTCCTCAATGATCATAACATGGGGAACCTTAGCAAGCTTCGATGGCTCTTCAAAACCTACACCATACCACTTCTTGGCATTCTTCAAGGTTTTATTAGTGGGGTAATTGATGGGTGTATGAGCTCCTTGCTCATACCAACCCAGATGAAACCCTTTCTAGGCACACCTATATATATATAGGTGTTATCAAAGCTAGGTTTGCTTAGGACCAATAAGTCACATGTGAAGATCTGGGTGGAAGGGAGAGGATTTCCCATGGTAGAAGTGTTATCAATCCCCCCATACATTATATTTATGCAAAGATAAGGAGGACCATATGGTATGACCATCCTAATGTAGGGAAAATATTGGGGATGCATATGTAATATTCCATATTCTTGTGGATTATAGAACATATTTAGTGTGAGGAGATGAAATTTACTGAGAGTGAGGTGATTGAAGGCATCCTATATATGTTCTTTTTTGAGAATCTAACTCATGGGGATCTTTGAGCTTGTTCAAGCCTTAGAAGCAAGAGGAAGAGGAGACATTTTTAATGGTATAAGGATGTCATTGGGCTTATAAGTCATTTTTCACATCTTAAACAAGGAGGAATAGCTAGGATGATGCACACCTAACCCTCATACTTGAATTTAACATAAGGGTGCAAAGTCAAGGGCACACAAGTCATGGCTCATATCCATGGACATCCAAGTAGGATACTATATTAGAACTCTCCCTCAATAACATAGAATAGCTATGGAATAGTGTGAAGACCAAAATGAATATGAAGCATGATTTTTCCTATTGGGGTATCTATAGTATCATTAAAAGAGCAAAGAAATGCATATGATTATGACATATAATGATCAGGTAACTCCAATTACTTTTAGGCATTCATGGAGATGATGTTAATACTAGTACCCCCATCAACCATGACTCTTTTAACATGAGTTTTGTTGATATATGTTGTGATAAAAAGAGTGGGGTCCTAGTCATCAGGGTGATGAGTGGGAATCTCAAAATCACTAAATGAAACCAATGCTATAGTATTGAGGGGGCTTACTAAAGCTGAGAGATTTTGAGGATCATTGGGTTAAACCTTAACTTCTTAAAGGGCCTTAATCAAGGCCTACCAATGCTAATATGATCTTTGGATTAGCTCATATAGGGACATCTTCACAGGTGTTTGGTGTAGTTGTTTAACCATAAAGTCCTAAACCACCTCTGAAGATGTTGGTTGTATGGAACCCAAGATAGAAATATTGGGTTTTTTCAGGGGAACATCCTTCTAAAATGGATGATCCCAAGGTGTTATAAAATACTCCTTTCCTTTATCCTTTTGAGTCTATGACTGAGTGGCCACATGAATCAAGTTAATCTAGAGTACATGTGGTGAAGGTGGTGAAGGACTCTTGCATGCATTCTTAGGTTCAATTTTAGGTGAGGAAACATGAAAAGTCACATGTGTAACTTTTAGAGTGAAAGTGAGGCTTATAAGGGGCTCCTCTATTAGAATTTCTATACCAAAGTGTTGTTTGAAGATAGTCATGAGAGCTTTGTAACTCTTTGTGGCATGTCTAGGTGATTGGTGATATAAACAAAACTATGTGTCATTAAATAAGGAAGGTTTTGGTCTAAAACATTGATAAGACTTAATTAGGGGAAGGGTTATGTGAGTTGATTGTAACAATTAGTGTAAAAAAGATGCATGAGAGCCTTTGAATGGGATTGCTTTTGTTGTTGTAATTTGGGGTCACCACCTTCTTTTTTTAGGAGGTGTTGGAGGGGTTTTGCATGGTGAATTTTTGGGTGGTAGCATGACCACACCTTTCATTGACACCTTTTTAGTGCTAGATGCCAAGATGTTAGAGGTTGAGGGACTACCATCAGTAAGAGGCAAGATCACCAGTAGCTTCACCTTTTGGTTCCCTGAGATATGGTGTGATCTAATCAAAGTTTAGGGATTTGGACCCAATATTGAAGGCAAAGTTAAACGTACATTAGGTTGATGAGGCTTAGGAAGCTTTGTATTCTTCCTAGACATAGGAGGGTTTAAATCTAACTTCACTTGTGGATGAATTAGATGGGACACTTGGTGAACACCTAAAAATTTAATTTGATTTAGTGTGATGGATGCTTGAGACAATGAAGGTTTTGAAATTAGGGTTTGAGCCTCCTTTGGTGAAAGAGAAGAAGATTAAACCTTGTCAAACACCTTGGGGTAAATGGTTTTAAAAGGGTTAGTGATTGAGGATGAATTTTATTATGTAGGGAAAGGAGCTTTGAGATGATCCCAAAATGATGCATGATCTAGTTTGTTGGACTCAATAAAACTTAGATTTCCTACCAACTATGAGAAGGGTTTGGATAACATTGGCACAGGCCTTGTTGTCACTTTTATAGAAGACTCAAGGGAATGTGAAAGAGGGAAATTTTTGGTGGCGGCCATCATAGGCCAAAGATGAGAAAGAATCATAATGGGATCCTCCTCAATCAAGGTAGGAGAACATACATGATCCTCTGACAATGGGGGAGGGACTAGTGAAGCTGGCTCCTCAAGTGGATAGAGCATCAAGATAATTTCCCCCTCAAAATGTAAATAAGGAACTAGTAAAGTGTGTTCTTACATGGCTAAGAGAAGAAAAAAATAGGCTCAATGTGAGTAGGTTAAATTGGTCCTTTGACTAACATGGGATCAGATAAAATAGGTTATTCTACACATGAAAGAGGAGTTGATGGGGTACTACCTTCCATTAGTGGAGGAGAAGAAGGCAAAGAAGGGTCCTTGAGGGGGAAGAGCAAAGGTATGATACCCCCATCAATGTGTGGTCAAGGAGTGGGTAACACATATTATTTAGGTGATAGAAGAATAGGAAAAATATACATGAGGGGAATGGGCACAATAGGATCTTTATGTGAAAGAAGGATAAGCAAAGAAGGGCCCTCTTCTAATGAAAATAGAAGAGGCAAAATAGGTTCCTCTACTTGAGGGAACAAGATAGGTATGGCTGGCTCCTCTACATGGGGAAGAGGAGAAGGTAGAGTAGGATAGACCAACATTGAGGCAAAGACCACATCAATAGTGTGGATGATGTGGGCATGTGTATACTCAGTCATTAACTGAACATTTTTCTAAGAAGAGTTCTTGAGAAATGGTTTCCTAAAGACATCCAAGTTTTGGTTAGCCAACATGTTGGGGTTATTTAAAACTATATCACCCTTATCAAGCATGTCTTGAACCATGTTCTTGAGGGTCTTATAGTTGTTAGTGTCATGGAATTTCACTCAATGATAGATATAAAATTGGTCCTCCTTATACCATGTGGGTATAGGTTAGGACATATTAAACTATATGAGGGGCTTAAACTAAGGAAGGGTAATAGTCCCTTGCCTTAGTAGCTTATCCAACATAGAGGTCTGTGCCTCCCCCATCGAAGGGTATTATCTACATTCATACTATTGCTAGAATTACTTCATTAGTTTCTAAGAAGTCAAACGCTTGGATTGATCTACCTTTGCAGAAGATGCTAACTTAACAACTACCACATTGAACGAGACTTTAGACTTTTGGTTAGAAGAGGAAGATTTAGAGGAAGAGGATTCACTAGGATTAGAATTTACATTCTTGTTATGCAACTTGACTTGGTATTCATCTACTACCCAAATCTCAAGCTTTCATACCATTATGAAGGCTTGATCGAATGTACAAAAGGTTTGAACTTAGAGGGTTGAGTAGATGTGCTTAATGCATGCTATTGAAAATATTTCAATGAGGTCAGGTTAGGGTAATGAGAAGGAAAGTTGATTAATGAGACCTCTCTAATGAGTAATGTAATCAGCTATAAACTCATCCTTGAACTGTTGAATAGAATAAAGGTCTGTGATTAAGACTTTTTTAGAGATATTGGTCAAGAAAAGATCCAAGAATAGTTGAGTAAGCTAGGTGAAGGAAAACAAGGAGTGTCGAGTAATAGAGCTATACCAATCTAGAATAACACCCATAAGGGACATGGGAAAAGTAAGAAGCAACAATGCATCATCATGTCCAATGAGGCAACAAGCATGTTTGAATGCTCATAAGTGATGTTATAAGTCTTGATTGATTTGAAAGTGAGTAAAATTAGGAAGCTCACACTGATTGGGATAAAGATAGATAAGTACTAGAGGATGGATGGGCTCATTGCATATTTGATCACATGAAAGAACATTCTTTGAACCTGAAATAGATGTCTCTAAGTTGGACATATTATCCATTAACATATTGATTAGATCTAGAAGGGGATTGGTTTGAGAGAGAATCCCCAAGTTATAGGGTGCTTGTAGAGAGCTCATATTAGTGTATGACATAGGCTGTGGTAGATGGGTAGATGCATCATATGTTGCATCTACCCATCTACCACAACCTATGACATAGGCTGTGTTAGGCAACCAATGAATCATAGGCTAAGGGACTGAAGAGAAAGGGGCTTATCCCATAGGATTTAGAGTAAAACCTTAGCTAGGTGTTGCCATTATGGGCTGTATTACAGTGAAACTAGCTAAGGGATAGGTGGTTACTCTTGTATTAATTAGTGTAATTATAGCTAGGATTAACACAACCAAATTATGAAATTGGGTATGTCTTGGTTGAGTGGCTTGTAGTTGTGAGGTTAAAGAAACCCCAATGTAAGTTGATTTTAACTGTATAATTAGAGAAACTAAACTCTAAGCATTAAATATAGCTAGGTTACTCATCGAAGTGGTAGTTTGAGTAACCATATGGGGAATGGTGGAAACAACTAATGATGTCTCCATCAAGGAAGTCGGCATACCATAAATCAAATCACTAGAAGAGTTACATGTCTAACTCATGACAAGATAATGCTAGACGGATATAGTGTTATGATCAATGAATCAAGTGAAATCTTGATCACCCTCAGGTATGATGGGTGGCTGACTAAGACTGACATAGCTAAGGGAACCTTCCATGCTAAGATCATGCTGCATAGAAGGACTAGAAACAGGAGGTGAACATGGAAGAGGTTGTTGACTTGTGTGATTAGTGAGAAGCTTCACTTGTTTTCACATCAACACCATGAAAAAGGGTAGAAAATTTTAATGGACCCTATATCTATGACATTAAATTAGAAAAACCCAAGTTTGATTAAAATAGGTAGGTGATTTTATCTTGATATTTGAGGTAGACTAAAAATCAAAAAATCCATAGAGACCAATATCAATTGCTGACATTGGTACTATGACCAAGGTCAATGGGATACTCAGGCTACTGACATTGGTTGCGTAACTGAGGTCAGTATGTAAGAAGGATGCTGGCATTAGTACTATGACCAAGGTCAATGGGATACTCAAGCTACTGACATTGGTTGCCTAACTAACGTCAGTTACTGTGTAACCTAGAAAGGCAAAAAGTTCACTATTTAACGAATCCAAACATGAGATCCAAATATAAAAATGAATGCAATAGGCCTATGTGTCAATAAATAAAACTTAAGGGGACTCAAGCTAGAGGTTAACAAGTCTAAAACACTGATAAGACTTGGATACAAAATTTCCTTACCAACTGAAAAGTATAACAAGCAACAAAAAGGCAAAAAAGATCATACAGTCAATTGACGTTAATTCCTAAGAATTGTTTTCAGTCTCTTAGTGGCTTATACCTTAACCAGATTATGTGAAGAGGAATTTGGATAATGAATGTCCTACTAGAGATGGTTTCAAGAGTTTTGGCTATAGAGTCCTCTATAAAACATTAGGTATGGGAGGACCAATTATATGACTTGTGATTTAGTTTGGCCAAAACACCAAACTAACTTTGTTTAGCTGATGATGAAATCTAGGTAAATCCCAACTGAGGATTTGGGTAAATTTTGAAATATGTAAGTTGATATGTGGTTTGGAGGTGTGTGATAAAATGTGTTATGATTCATTAACCATCTAATTAGTGATCTGCGTGACTAATATGCAAAAAGTTGACCAATGATGTAATAATTTTTAAACCCAAAAGCTGAAGTGTTTTCTTTGGATGTAAAATAATGAGGAAAGGGAAAGAGTATGACTTTCACTACTTTGATGCACATGCAATGATTTAATAGAAAAAATGTTATTTTTAGCTTTGAAAAAAGAGTTTGATCTCATTTAGAGGAATTATAAGAAGAGGTTAAAGAGAAGAGAAAGTTCATTTCATTCCCTTAAGCTAAAAATGAAAGGTGTGGTATATTGCTTTTATGGAAAATAAAATGAGAGAATGCAATAATGAAAACTTCACTATTGATGCACCTATATGAATGTCATTTAAAATCAAATAATGAACCCAAGATAAACTATAGGGTCCCATCAAGTGTGCCAAAATGTTTCTATTAGTTTTTTTCTATTTATTCTAAAAGGAAGAAACATAAATATGAATGTTAAGGATAAGTGATTAAGTACCCAGAATGATGTGCGCCATTTTAGATGTTGTGAGAACTCCTCTTTGGCTATGGAGGAATAAAATTGTGTATAATAAACATTAAATATAATTTTTGTTAGTATAGATATGTGTGGGCTACCAAGCTATGTGTTTGTTCCAGGCAGTGTAACACTTCTCTAGGATGATAGTCTGCTATTTAGAAATAGAGTTTTAAAACAAACATAAAGGAAAAGAGAGAGAGTGAGAGTTAAAATACTATTTACCATGTTTTAGGTCTGAACATGTTAGTGAATAATATATTGCAAGTTAGGTAGGGGAATTATATTTTAGTGAAGTTTTTGGGGAAGCTTTTGGGGGTTGCTAATGTAAAAAACATGATGATCAACATCGATTAAGTGATCGGTGTCATTTTAGGTCACTGATGCCAGTTTAGAAAACTAATATCAAATGGGGCAATGCTATTGGTGGGTTTATGGAAGGATTTTTTAGGAAGGGAAATAGAGTTTTAGTCTTGTAAAGGGGTCGTGAGGAGTCATGAGGGTGTGAATAAGACTTAGGAAGGTCAAGGCAAAAGTTGATACATTGAGGTAGGGAGATGGAGGTGGGGGAGTTTCACAACTCCTCCATGGAGGATGCTTAGGTTTTATGAGTAGTTAAATAGTATATTTGTAGAACCAATATAAAATAGCTATTTTTAAAATGTAAAAACACTAAAATATACTTAGCTAGGATGGATAGGTGAGTAGTTGTGATAGATAGATGGCTTTGATTGGGCTTGATGAATTGGTTCATGAATAGATGAGACAAAGTGTATGTTATTCATGGTGCTCAAAACACTATGAATTTTACCATTTCTTGATCTATAATAATTTGTGTAAAGTGATGGTAAGTTTGGATGTCGATAATGATGCTAGAATGTTCTGATCATGAAATCAATGTTCCAAAAATGAATGATTTTCTCACCCTGTGGCCAATTTATAAGTAGGCCTAAGTAACTAACTTTAGTAGGCCCCTTGGCATCAACTAAGGGATAACCAATGTCAGTTCCCAAGACTAGGTAAAATAGGCTAAATTTAGCCTTTTAACATACTTCTTACTTTGACAAATGGGTTTTCCCATTGGAAAATTGTCATAATGTGAGGTTGAGAGGTGGTTAGGTAGTTAAGGAGTTATGAGGGGGGGTGAGAATAGATCCTTAGTGATTAGGATAGAATGACTAGGTCCTAGGGTGAGTCAGAGGGTGATAATCAGTCATAGGGCAAGGTGGCCAAGTGAGGTGGCCAAAGGAGATTTAACCAATTTATTTACACAATTAAATTAATTAGATGTGCCTAAATGGCAAAGACATAGGTTAGGGAATTAAATAAGAAAGAGTCTGATGGGTAATGTGACCTAGGTAATCATGCAAGTGATTATCATAATTCTAGTGTCTACACTTGAAACATATCAAAATTTAGAAGTAATTAGCTCTAAAAGAGATGACCTCATGATAAACAAAGATGCATTTGATGATTTAGATAATAAAAAACTAAGGTAGATAATAATACTGAATTGATGAATGCTCTTGAATATCTAAATATTTATAAGAAAAATAATAATAAGATGATGTCACCAATCAAGGGCTATAAGGAGCAATTCAGTGTGTTTGAGGTAATAATACATGATGACACTAGGGACTATGAAGATACAACCAAGCATCCTAAATTCAATTGGAAACTATGTCTAAAATCCTAAAAACTAAAGAAAATGAATGCTCTAGGTATATTATTGAAATTGAGTTCTTAGAGGTTGAGTTGGAGAAGACATCTAGCAAGGTAAGGTATTTTGTGAAGTTTTAAAAAAGTGTTAATGATCTTGATAACATTATAAGTAGTCAAATGTCTACAAGTGATAAATCTTGTCTAGGTTTTGAAAAGGAACAAAAGATTACAACTCAAGATAAAGAGAAGGATAACATGAACAAGAAGAATTATATCTTAAAGGTCAATGATAAACCAAGGAATGACGGTACTATAATATTGAAAACTAATCCTATTAGACAACCAAATGCTATGAGGTATGAAAATTTCAATGGTTAGTGTTACTCTTGCAATCAATTTGGTCATAGATCAAGAGAACATAAAAGTCCCTCATGGAATGCATTTCTTGGAACTATGATATGAATTATTAGTTAAGTGGTGTAAGTGAAGTTGAATGTTACAACTTCTATGACATGGGGCACATTGCAATATTTTTTCCTAACAAGGTAAGAAACAATGAGTTTTTCCTAAGAAGTATGGTTTGCTACAAGTGTCAAAAGAGAGGTCATATAACAAGGTTATTTAAGAATGGTTAGTCTCTTAATTAAAATAAAATCAATCCTAACATAAATTAAAGAAGCTATAATGAACGGAGACCCAAGGAGGTGAATGGGTTATTTATCATGAAAAAATAGGAAACAAGTCCAAGTATCAAAGAGCAAGCCTTATCTGTCTAAATGGACAAAAATGTCAAGTAGGACTATGAGTTAAAAATAAAAGGTAAAGCTATGGACTCATTCAAATTCAATATAATGATGATTCAATTTTTCAATCCAAGTAGGAGTATAGATATGTGGGAGTCTCCTAAGTTTTGGGACTGTTAATCTCTCATGACAAATGGGTGTCTCTATCTATGCTTATTAAGAGACATATGTCATATGTAAAAGCATGTGTGCATGGTCTAGATGATGAACTAGATGAAACTATCAATAAAAAAGGTATTTTGTGTTAGGGTGAGATAACTCAAGTTTTTTGAGGAATATGTGAAGTTTGGGCATGTTTTCTATAAGCTAAGAATTGAAGAGCAATTTAGATAGAGGTATGTTCTCTTTAATTGATAATATGAAAGGTATGAATAGAGTGAGGGGGTGAAAATGTGAGATGTTTCAATTCCAAGGAGATGGTATAGGTAATTTTGGTTTGATAACAAGTTATATGAGATGAGCATGATGTTAGGGGGGCTTCTAAGCTCTGTGAACAATTTGTCAGGTCTAAAGATCAAGTTGGCATGTTGAGAAAGAGACCCTTTGTCATTAATGTCAAAGGGGAAGAAAGTTTAGAATGAAATATTTGTTCACTTTGGGAGAGGGCATTCTGAAATATTTTTTCCATCAATGGCAAAGGGGGAGATTTTTGAGCATGTTCTTGAGATGCATTTATTGTCATTGATGTCAAGGTGATCTTAATATATAATGCATTAATGACAAAGTGATTGGTTCTAAGTGGATTTGAGAGTGCATATCATGTGTGTAGGTATTTGGGATGATAGAAAATGTTGTTTATATTATTTTCCTATTTCAAAGGTCATATGAGGTTGAAATAGTTCTTTATGCTCTTATGGAAGTAAAAGAAATTCATCAAAGCAGGCATATGAATGTCTAGGTTCTTCTAGTCATCTTGGCTAATCAAGATGAGTGAGTAGATCAATGACATCATAATTAACATGTGTGGTAGTGTTATGATTCATTCATATGGGTATAATAATTTATATACTGAGATCATATGTTCCAAGTTTTAGGTCATGAGGTGGTGTGTAGAAAAAGATATCAAGGTGCAAAATTGGCCTCCTAGGTAGATTGCAGTGTTTCCCATACTTAGAAAATTTTTCAATATCAAGTGACTTTTATATAGGTATGACAAGTGTCAAAACACAAATCAATCAGATAAATATCTAAGGGTGATCATGAGGTCAATAATTTAAAGGATTTTGAGATTGAATGTAATGATGACATGTGTCACAAACATGGTGATTTAATAACAAATTGATGGTGAAAATCAAGTGAATAAGTCAATAATCATAGATTTCACATGGGGATTATAAGTGGCATAAAGTTAGAGACTGATATCAATACACACATATTTCATGTGGGGATACCAATTTGTGTAAGAATGGAGACTCATAGTAGGATACACAAAAGGCATGCGTCACAATCTCAAAAGCACAAATCAAAGATTAATGGCCAATGATTGAAATTAAATACTAGGAGACTATATAATAGATAATTGGAGTGTATTTTATCAAATTTATAGGGGGCAAGAGATGAAGACACATGTTTGAAGTTTTTGCATTACATAGTGACCATTGGAATTTGAATATTCAAATTAACAAAGGAAAACTAATGCTCATTTTTTTGTTTATATCTTTTGATGGAAGATGAATCTGAAGGTGGTATAAAAATAAAATTTGTAAAGGAATCCAAGGTATATCCATAAAAAATGGTTATAATGTTTTAATATTCATAAATTTGAAATTTTTTTGTCTTCAAATTTGATCATGTGTTTGACCATCTAAAAGTGAACTGAGAACGATG
This sequence comes from Torreya grandis, assembly GCA_037957365.1. Lineage (NCBI taxonomy): Eukaryota > Viridiplantae > Streptophyta > Pinopsida > Cupressales > Taxaceae > Torreya > Torreya grandis. The sequence continues at coordinate 55,434 of JARHVA010006214.1, forward strand.
TTTGTATTTGTCTTGATGGTGTTTGGATGTTTCAAGGTGAATTAACTATTAAATATTGTTTCAAACTCCATGAGGATAATATATGTGTATTTTGGAGGGTTTTCCAATCCATATTTAGTATGAACAAATTCCTAGAAGCTGACTATTTGTTCATTCATGATGTTCATGTACAAGACTAATGTTTAAGTAGATTATGCATATGCAAAGGAATGTAGTGATGGATTTAAAAAATTCAAGGTGTATTAGGGGTCATATTAAATTGAACTATGATTTTTTAATTTATCTTGAGTTCCTAATTTTTCTTGATGAAGTGCTAAATAGGTGAATGGGTCTCCATGAGACCTATAAGGGCTACTAAGGCCTATTTGAAAGGTGTAGTTGCTTAAGGATGACCCCTAGATGCTATGGATGAATTATGAGGGTGGTATTGAGATATGTATTAGTGTAATATAGGTCTTAATGGTTAAGACAAGTCTTATGGCTGAACAAGAAGATGCAATTCATGAAGGCTCTATAAAGAGTGAAATCAAATGAGATGCCTTTTAGATTTTAAAGCAAATGATGAGGAGAATAAATGTGCCTAGTGGATTGATTGAGGAGTAGAGCAGGTTGAGGATTATTTTTATAACCTATAGGTAATAATTATTATGTCATGATAATCTACTTATAATATTTAATATTAAGTATGAGCGAAGAGGTCTAGAGTGAACCAAAAAGGTGTTTTGGATGTATTGTTTGTGTGTGCAACCTTGAGAGGGTGTGAAGGGTTGAAAGAAAGATGTTATACATTTTTTATCCATTAGATTAAAATGTAGTTAGATTTATAGAGCTATTGATTTTATAGATGTTGTGTGGGTGCTCAACATGTAGAAAAAGCTGGTGCTTGTTCATGATTAGGGGCGAGTGCTCTTTGTGAATTGGCTACTTCACTAAGATGTCTCATATTTCTGATCATTTTATAAGATAAGTAGTCCATGTGTTTTAAGGCTGTAGAGTGGGTTTTATTCCCCATTATGGTTTACCACATAATTCCTTAATTGTGTTGTTGATCTTGCATCATCTTTATTATTCATTGTTATGAATGACTTGTATGCTTTATGATTATTTGTGGTAATTAATGAATGGTTTGAAAGGATTGGAATTGAAGTTTAAATTATCTTGTATCAATGATTCACTCCCCTCTCTTAGTGATTATACCTATAACATATATATCACTATGGTTAGGTTATAGACACAGTTGTATACTACTTAGGGAGAGATTACTAGGTTATAGGGTTTGATTATAACAAGGGATACATAGATTATGGGTCTCAAGGGACAAGAGGTTAAATTAGAATGGGTTTAATCCCAACTAGACACATGATATGTGGAGTTTTTGATAATTATTAGTGATTCATATTTTGCTTGGGTATAGATGAAAAGGCTAACATAGGAGAGAGATGAGGCTCAAATACCTAGTACAAATATAGGGGTGGATCAGTGAGAGTTTTGGTCGATGCGATTATAGATAAGCATGATGCCTTGCACATGAATTATGAAGTCCTACATTCCAATTATGAGATAACCTATTGGAGGTGAGCTTATGAGGTGGTAGTTCCTATGGAGTAGAGTGTGGCATCCTATAATGAGTATATGAGGTCATAGTGGACTAGCTAGACATCCAAGTCTAGACAAGGGATAGATTTAGAGTGATTGGTGGAACATCCAATTCTACAATGGGTTTTCATGGGGCCTCTACCACCATATCCATAAACAACACCCACATTTGGGATGGGTCAAAGTTCTTAACAAAGTCCTCCTAAGGATGAGCATGATGAGAGCTAATTGTGCTAGTTCCCCCTTTTTATACTTATGATATATATAGATATTAGCATAATTTATAGAAACACGATTTTGAGAGATCTATGTGACATTAATTTTTGGATTAGTGCTACTTATACATGAAATCTTAATATTATTTTACTATCACATGATGTTTTCAGTGATATTACTCTTATTATGATATGTTTTGATATGTTATTTTAGGGAGATGCACATCCTTAGTTAGCATATGGATGTTGATGTTTATGTTCTAATTTATGTATGACTAGATGTTATAATATAATTTATGAGATGCACATCCCAAACTAATCATATAAATAGTCAATTAGACACATAGTGGCTATCAAGAGATGCACATCTTACATAACATCTCATGTTAGGTATGATGTATTCAAAAATGATATTTAGAGCTTCATTAAATTTTGGATTTAGAGTACATGGTGTTTACTATAGAAAATTTGAAATTATGCATCATAAGTATGAGTAACTTACAATAACATTATATTTCTATTTGCAATTGGTCGGTTCAAATATGAATATTTATAACTAAGGATAATGGTAAAAATTACAAAAACCAAAGTTAAAAAAAGAGAGAGATAAAAATAACAATACAAAAATGTAACCTTAACTTAAAATCTAGATATGATCAATCAAGACTTAAATAAGAACAAGAAGGTATAAAAACAAAGCAAGAACACATTGTCTAAACAACATGAATTCAATATATGACTAATCAAGATCCACATGAATGAATAAAATGTTTTTAACAAACAAATAAATAATAAAACAAAGTTCGCTACAAATGTAAACAAATCAAACCTAGGTAAAAACTAGAATAAAAATGGTAACCAAATAGATTTAATAATATAAGAAATAAGACAAAACACTAAAATAAAAGACAAAAAAAGGTACAAAGAAACACTAAGAAATAGAGAACAAGATACTAATAAAAATGAGAAAATAACAAAACAACAATAAAGAAATAAAAAATCAACAAAATAAAAATGAAAACACAATTAAAAAAATAAGGACACAACACAATGCAAATATAAAATAATGAACTAATAATAAACACCAGCAAAAATAAATGGAGAGATAACAAATCATAATAAAACAAAAATAAAAATCAAATAAAAACACACAAATAAGGGTTAATCACATTGTTAGTGAAAATAAAAGATATACTATTCATGCATGTGTAATATAGGCATTACTCTATGAGATAGAGTGACCCCTAATCTAACAAATAATGATACTAGTACAATGGAATAAAAATAATAGAAGATAAATTTTCCCCATGTGGAAAGGAAATAATTATATGTCAAATAAAAAGGGGAAAATACAAGAAAAGGAAGGGGTGAAGTGGACACTACCTACATAATTCTATGATTCAAGGTCCAACAAAAACTTCAAGACAAATGTAGTTCTCCAAAGAGACTGGATATAATAAAAGTGATGATAAGAAAACATGATTTGTATGATAAAAGATAAGGAAAATGGCCTCAAAAAATGGTGACAGTGTAAGATCTTTGGCAATTATTTTTGAAAATTTCTATGTATCTCAACTTGATTGAGAATTATGAGATACTAAACAATTCAACTTACAAAACATTGAGAGTATGGAATCATAATAAACAAAAGTTCAAGATAATGTTTTTGTTCTTTTATCGATTAGTTTCTAATATTTTTTTGTTTTTTGGATAAGCAAAAAAAATGAAATATTAACAAAAGTCCCATGAAACTACCTAATTGAGGATATGCACTTTCATAGGAAAGAGTTCAAACAATAACTAAATTGGTTGTAATGGTAATCACAAGTATACAAAATGGCACAGAGAACTAACTAATAAAGGAGATGCACACGCAAGAGTAGGATTTCCAATAATAGATAAAGCTCTATATAACAACCTCAGTGATTTTGTTAGGGTGACAATGTCTACCAAACAATAACAAAATAATAATAGAATCCTATAGTGTTGAATAAATATGAAGAAGCTTTCAATAGGTAAAAACCATGTGCTAAAATATCCTTATACACTTACCTATGAAAATAAGTTGTGAAATACTATTTAGGGTGAAATACTTTATAGAATGGGTGCTAAGTGTGTTTATAATGCCTATGAGTCATAATAAATATCATAATTTGTTATAGAATATAACTATGCAAGTTAAAACTATCCAAAATGGGATGAAAATAAGTCTAGTGGAGTATAAATGATCCAAAGTGCCAATGGTCTAGAGGTACAATGGTTAAAATTTACAATGGTATAGAGTAGTAAAAGAATATTATTCAAGTTAAAATTATCTATGATATAATGAGACAAAATAAAAATGGTATAGGATAGGATGGTCTAAAGTATAATAGTGAGATAAGTGACTTCAACACAAGTTACCACTAAGTAAGGTCTATTATAAACAATGGTTCAAAAAAGAACATCAAATATAGAACTGCTTGAGATGTACAATATTCATGGGTTCTAGGAGCTTTTCACCATTTGTCGTAGCTAATCGGTATGCCCCTGATCCATAATTTTTTTTGACTATATATGGGCCTAGCCAATTGGGTTAAAACTTACCCTTCATGCATTCAACATTAGTTTTATTTTTATTTTACTTTAAGACCAAATCACCAATTTAAAACTCCTTAGGGAGGATGCACTTGTTATAGATTTTATGCAATCTATTTTGATATGCTTTCAAGTTGTCTAGGGCATTCAAACTCATTCCATCAAGGATATTGAGTGATTTTAACTTGGAAACTCTATAATGTTCTTCATCTTCAATGTACTCCAAGGATACCTATAGTGAAGGTAGCTTAATCTCAATCGGTATAATAGCCTCTATACCATAAACAATGGAGTATGGAGTGGCACCTATGGGGGGTTGATGACTAGTGAAATAAGCCCAAAGGGTGGGAAAAATTTACAAGTGTCAATTATAACCAATGCCATTGCCAATCTTATTTAGAATGACAACAATGGTTTTGTTAGAAACCTAAGCTTGAATATTGCCTTATGGGATATATGGCATGGATTTCTTGTGCTTGATTTTGAATTTTCCATAAAGAGCCTTAACATCTTAGTTTACAAATGATCCACTATTATCAGATACAATATAGGATAGGATACCATACTGATAGATGATATGGTAATAGATAAACATGGAAATCTACCTCCTAGTGATGTAAGTGAGAGGAATGACCTTAGTCCACTTAGTAAAATACTCAGTAGTAGTGAGAATATGTTTATGGACATCAGAAAATTTTGGGTTGATTTTATTGATGAGATCGAGGCCTCATGTGGAGAATGACCATAGTGTAGTGATTGGCTAGAGTGGCAATGAAGGTGTGTGTCTTATATTACCATGTTGTTGGAAAGTAATACACTTCTTTACGTAATTACAAGCATCTATTTCCATCTTATTTTGAAGAGTGTTTTGGCTAAGACTACACCATTAATGTGGGCCCCACACATTCCTTCATGAACATCCTTAAGTGATATATTGGATTCTCCTTAAGATAAATAATGAATAATAATTCCATCATAGCCTTTATGATAAATCATGTTTCTAGGGAGGTATAATGAGATATGCGATGAAAGAATTTTTTTTGGTGATTATTAGAAAGGATGGGTAAAAATACTTGGTCATGGAAATAGCTATAAATGTCTTGGAGCCAAGGTAGTTAAGGTGGGGGATTAGGAGCAACAATGGTACATACCCTCTCTGAATGTGGAAATACATGAGTAGGTTGTATAAGGTTTTCAAAAATAAAATGATACTCTTTAGCACTACTATCAATTTGTATTATGGAGCCAATTATTGCCATTATATTGATTGATTTATTATCGGCCCATGGTACATGTTCAAATTGTAGGGATTTGAAATGAGTCTTGAGATTATCCACAATGTTATTGTAGTCTACAATCTTGTCATTTCAAGTTTGATATTGATTTATGGTTTTATTAATTATCAATTGGGAATCCACATAAACCATTAAGTGTTGGATATCCCACTATATTTCAAGATAAATTCCAACAATAAGAGCTTCATACTCTACCATATTATTAGTACATTAAAAATTAATATGGAAATCTTTGGGAATTATATCCCCTTGTAGTTTAATAATTAAAATGCTAGCCCCAAATCCATGAGATGTAAAGGAACCATCAAAGTATAACTTCCACTATTTAAGTTCTTGCGACACTTCTTTTATTGTCATAATATAATCATCAAAAAAATCAAATTTGAGGGTTGAGTATCTATGATAGGATCTTCTATAAGTTGATATATAATGACATGGCCCTTGATAGCCATTTGATTTTGGTATTCAACATAAAATCTTCTCAAGAGCATGACCCATTTAGCCATGTGACCTATAAGAGTTGCTTTGGATAATAAATATTTTAGAGGTTCCACTTTAAGAATTACAATGGTCTTATTATTTAGCATATAGTGTCACAAATTTTGGGAAGTGAACACCATTGCTCAGCATGCCTTCTCCATAGGCATATAATTATGTTCATAATCTACAAGTGTGCGAATCAAATAGTAGACTGAATTTTACTTTCCATGTTTATTATCTTGGGCTAAGAGTGCCCCTAGTACATGTTCAGTAGCTGAAATATAATGAATCAATGGTTGTCCAAGCATTGGTGGTCTCAAAATTGGTGGGTTAGTCAAGTATGTTATGAGATTCAAAAATACAAGCTAATATTCAACATCCAATTGTAAAGTGACCCATTTCCTAAATATGTGTGTAAATGGGTGGCACTTATCTTTTAGTTGTGAAATAAACCTATGAATAAATTGAATCTTTCCTTGTAGGCTATGGAGTTATTTGAGATTAGAAGGTGGAGGCATTTCCACCTTGGCCTTGACCTTTGATAGATCCACTTTAATCCATATTTATGACATAATTAACTCTAGTAATTTTCATGAATTGATTCCAAAAACACACTTTTTAGGATTCAGATAAACCTTACACCCATGAAGTCTCTCAAATATTCTCCATAGAACATCAAGATGTCCAATATGTGTTTTTAATTTTGTTAGGATGTCATCAACATAGTATTTAACAATATTGTTCATCATGTCATGAAATATGATATTCATAGTATGTTGATAGGTGTCCCCATTGTTATTCAAGCTAAAGGGCATGACTTGGTAACAAAATATTCCCCACGGTGTGGTGAATGAAGTTTTGAGATGGTCTTCTAGAGCTATCTTGATCTGATTGTATCTTGAGAATCCATCCATGATGTAAAACATCTCATAACCAAAAGTAGAATAAAAAATCATGTTGATATTGGGAAGATGAAAATAATCTTTGGGACATGCCTTATTCATGTCCCTAAAATTAGTATAAATGTGTATACCCTATGGCATTTTTCTTACTAGAACTATGTTTGATATCCAATCAAAATAGTTTAGTGGTATGATGAAGCCAATTCCTAATAGTTTCTCCAATTCTACTTTTACCAAAAGAGAAATGTGTCGATGCATCTTTCTCAAAAAAAAAATTGACCAGCCTAGCATTTGAATGAACAACAAGTTGATGCACAACCAAATTAGGGTCAAGGCCAAGCATGACCATATAATCCCATGCAAAGACAATAATGATATCCCTTAGAATGGTGACAATGTTTTCACACTTTTCATTAGTGAGGGAGGATCCAAGATAAATAATTTTGGGATTATCATAAATCCCTAGGTTTACTTTAGTGATATTTTATATGAGGAGTGTAGAACCATTTTTTATAATAGTGGGCATTGTTTGATCCTAATCCTCTAACTCTACTTTAGCTTTGGGTTGTTATTCCTAAAGATTTTTATAATGAGATGAATCTAAATCTAAAAATTTAGGTAGTGGCCAAATAACAAATATATCTAGAAATCTGATAGCAAGATGCTCAAAGACTTTATGTTCTTATGATGTGATATTGGTACTGGCTATAGAGCTAGGACTTGGTGGACACTTTTCTTGCTTTAGAGATGAACAAACTTTATTGTCCAAGAGCACCTAAAATAATTTTTCACTCAAGGGATTATCTTTCTCTTTACTCTTTACCTAATTAATGAGTGACCCAAAAAGGTTTTCACCAAAATATCTTTATTATTTATCTTTTTCGTGACCAAGAAAATTTACCCAGTCTATAAAATAAGTAAAAGAGTCTAAAGAGAAGTTAAAGCCTTGTTAATGATTATCAATAGGAAATCTATCTATGAGTCCCATGTACTCAGCAATAGCTTCCTCATTCTAAAATTCATCGATGGATATAAAAAAATATTTTTGGTCCTAATCAATGAGGTTGAGATGGAAAAGGCAAAGGAAACAATGGGATGTGATGGTCATAATGGCATTAGAGTAAAAAAGGTCAGTTTAACAAACTCATCATAAATGCTATAATAGTATGTTGGATTACTCCTAAGAGTCTCATTGCTAGTCAATTTAGAAGAATCATTATCAAAACACATGAGGTCACCCCCAGACAACATAACTCTAAGACCTTGACTCATGTTAGGCTTACCTAATGATAATGGTTCTAGGATTCCTTGCTCTTATGGCTCGAGGAATTTACCTATATAATAAAAGTTATCCTTAATCTAATTAGGGATATGATACTTAAAATTATAAAAATAATCAACAATGCCATTAGAACATAACCAGTCTCCTTTAATAAAATATTCTTGATCTTGATTTGGTAAAGTAGTAGGTATGAATACCAAGGGTTGTTTTTATGTAATGTTCTTCCTTTTCCATATCATGTTGGGCCTGAAAGAGCTTTGGGAAGGCTTGGGTTTGATGAAATACTTAATATAGTTGGGAAACTTACCAATGTAAAAGGCATATTTCATATGGTATGTGGAAATGCCTACGTCCTGAATAGTAACCTTTTATGCAAGTGCTACAAGAAATGGATCAACCAAAGTAGAAGCAAGGTCACTTGGGTTGATATAATTAAACTTAAGTGGTTGAGAAACTATTTCTTTATTAGTTTTTAATACAAATTTAGAACTTGAGTAATAGTTATAATTACAAAATTCAGCCTTTAGGTGTTTGTAATATTGGTAGGACTACAAATTTATAGGAATGGTGACTTCAATCCCATCATGGGGGAATTTGAGGCATTGGTGTAAAGTGGATGGGATGGATTATGCTTCATGGATTCAAGGATGACCAATAAGTATGTTATAAGGAAATTCAATATCTATAATATGGCATAAAGTATGATGGGATATAGACCCAATAATAATTGAAAAATAGATAGTTTTAGAAGGTTCCCTTTCAACATTATTGTATGCCTTGATCATGATTGTTTCTAGCTGGATATCCTTGGTAGTATAATAAAATCATTGTACTAACTTGAGAGACACTATATTCAACCTTGAACCATTAACTATAATAACCCACTTGATTTTATAATTTTCTATGATGACCTCAATATATAAGGGGTTGTTATGGTTAGGACCAAGAGTGGACATATCTCTCTGATCGAATGTAACTTGGTGGAAAGGAGATAAATTCCATACAAGTGTTTGAAATTGTTTAGGGTTGATGTCCTGGGGAATAGTGGAATATTAGAGGAGGTCATTCAAAATAGTTTGATGGATTCTAACTTATGAAAAACATCTAAGACAGAAATTTATGTATGGGTTTTACTTAGTTGGTTCGAGATATTATATGACTTTTTAAAAAAAATATGAGAGGGTTTATCCTTGACTGGTAGAATGTTTAGTTTTGGATTGAAAGGCATAGTGTTAACATATGATCTAGTGTTGGAAGAGGGAAAAGTGCCATGAAGAGTGACTCAAAAGCATCTAATTATGATTACATAATCTAGATTTGTAAATGATCCATTATAATTAGAAGAAGAAGGCAAAGGGCCTTGGTCGATGACCCATGAGTGTCTACTCACATTTAATAAATTTTGAGTTGGTAGGAGGCCAATATAATTTGAAAAGGAGGTATAAATATAGTAACACATGGAAACCAAGGTGCAATGGAATTTCTTAAACTAGACATGGCATTATTTGAATAGGAGGGTGTTGACCCTATAATGGGGGATCTAGTACTTCAAGGAGCATTAGAATTTTCATAATATTTGATGGTGATGGTGGCAATATGATATACATAAATATGCCCCATGGTGTTATTATAATCATATGGAATGTTATTATAACCTGATTTATTAGCATGGGTATTATGATATTGATTATGATCATGTTGATTATGATTTTGGCCTTGTGCTTATTGATGCTAGTTCTACCCTTAATTCTGATTGTTTCTTGATAGTTGCTAATTGTGTTTAGGAAATGGGTATTTATAAATGCACATGCCCTAATAAGTGATTTTCACTGTGTGTTTCACTTTTTGATCAAGTCCTCAATAATATGCCTCAGTTGAACATATTGGTAAATTCCATGGTTAATAACACAATAAATATTACAAAAAAAAAATTCCAAATACCAATCAGGTTTGGGTTGATATTCAAGGATGGCTATGGTATAGATCACATAATCAGATTAGCTTCTACGAGATTTTGGAACACAACCTCAATAGGCTCTTATATTTTGCTAAATATTCTATATTTATTAAATGTATTTTATTTAAGATCCTTTTGTAAAGTGGTTGATTGATTAGGTGGAACTAATTACACATTTTGAGTTAGCAGAGCTTGTACCATTTGCACATGTCTAGCTTCTTTCACTCCATTTCCTACCATGCATTTTTTTATTAAACCCTTTAGGATTTTCTATAGAAATAACTTAAACAGGTGGTTGGGTCTGATTAGATGTTTGACCCTATGAACAAATCTTGGAAAATACCTTAGTTATGAGTTCATTTTCAATATGTACACCCTTGTTTATGATTTAATCAAATGTTTTTGCACAAGTGAGTCTTAGATTATGAGCCATCTCAAGGTGTAAGTTTTGTGAAAAATGTCAACAAACTATTTATCTAGCAAATTGTATTAGAAGCATCCAAATAATGATCTCCATAGTTTTAGATATGTTGTAAAACTTTCCATATCTTGTTATTTTGATTTGCACAAGTAGACCACAATCAACTCATGTTCAATATTGTAAAATAAATGGTTGATACATTTTTTAGATAAATCATTCCATTCTATCACTAATCCCTTAGGTAATTTGAGGAGCCAGTCAAAAGCTTATCCAACCAAACTACATGTAAAGAAGCAAAGTAAATAAACACTAGTATAGGATACCTATTGGCATAATATGAAAAAGGCTTAGATATGTTATCAAGGGTCACCATTACCTTTGTATCTATCAGATTTGGGTGCCTTAAAATGAGGTGGAAAGGGGAATTATATAATACTTAAGTCAAATAGATACAAACATGTCTCATCATTCTTATATTTATTGACTCAGTTTCCAATCTCTTGTGTTGACACTATTTCCTTCATTTAAATCCACTCCTTTATGTTTGGTGCATTCATAGGTGGAGTATAATTTTGTTGGGGTGGTATGTTCCCATGTTGCATTATATTGTGTGGGATATAGATCATATGATTTCAAACTTTGTTTTAGTATATTCTTTGAGTTGAGTATGTCAACCACTGATTGTTAGGTTCTTGATAAACATTCCTTGAAATATGATGCTTTGAACTATAGGTATATTCTTTATTTTTAGGAGTCCACAACCAAATGATGTGACATTTGGGAGAAACTTAACCAAGTGTTTTGAATAATACCCCCAATATGTGTTGATTTTTTCATCCCTTGGTTTTGTGAAGGAACAAGAGGCTCATGGTGATTAAAGAATGTATGCTCCATGTATGCTGAAACATGTTACAAATCATCTCTAGCTTTGTTATATTTAGATGAAATTTCAAGATATATCATAGATGTACGCTCAAATAAGGTATATTATGTTTGATCTATCACATTCTTTTAAAATTTAGAAGCATTATTGTTGATCAAAGTTACAGCCAAAGAGACTTTTAAGTCCACTATAAGCTATTCTATGTACTATTGACTAATTTTATTGATCTTGGTAGTAAGATCTTGATATTTGGGAGTAGACTCTATGAGTGTTTTTTACCTTTGTAGAAGAAGAAATATTGGATTTTACAATAAGAGTGAGAGATTTATCTTGTTATTTCTATTCTAACCTAATAAGTGTGTGCAATTATTCCATCAAGAAGTTTGGTGGAAACCTAGCACATAATTCTATAAACCTTATGAGGGATTCATATTTGTCTTCTAAGAGTTGATGTTCATAGTAATCTTCTTCAAACCCTAAGGTTGTTGGGATATCTTCAAACATGACACCTTTCTCTTATCTATCATAAAAGTGTTCTTCCTTGTAACTAGGGCTATAAGAGATGCCACTATGAGTATACCTTTGTGTCATGCTTGGAATATTGTTTTCTTCATTTTTTAAGATGTGAAACATGTTTTGAAAATGTTTTAAAAGGGTGTTTGGATTTATTCAAACAAAATGAAAAGGTAAAATGAGACTATAATAAAAATAAATGGCATAGTAGCACATAATTAAGAGACAGTGGTTATGAATTTACTTAACATTGGTGGGTTGAAATAGTTAAATTAGAAGAGGGTAAGATAAATTTTGAAACTAAATTGTAGGCTATCACATTAAACTTATGTCAAAGATACATCAACACTGTAAAAACTAGATACAACTAAAATGAGTTACAACAGAAAAATTTGAATAAGGTTTTCTTGATTAGGAAGATTAAAATGTGAAATAAGAAGCTCAAAATGTGAATTAATAGAATAAATCCTAAGTATAAAGTCAAAACTAAATGGGCATCACAATATCGCCACATGGAAACAAGATGTAGAATGGTCCAGGAACTTAGAGCATGAGTGAATGTAATATAATTTAAGTCCACAATGAGAATAAAATGATGATGAATATATGTAACTACCTTCAATCTAAATTGGAAACCATACCCAAGTTACTCAAACCAAGTGAAAAATGTAAAATGATAGCATCGTGGATCAAAAATTAGACATGTGATATTTTGAATTTAGACAAAAAAATGGACTTAAATTTTTTTCAAAGTTGACAAATGGTTTATACTCAAACAAACATGTTAACATTGTTTAGAAAATATAAACATAATGTTTAAATGAATATTTGAACAAGGCAAGAAGTATTTTTAATTTAATTAGCATAACACCTATTTGTTCAAATAGAATGGTGTATAAAAATGTTTTTAGTTTCTTGACACATTTTGGATTTCACACAAATAATTTTAAACTCAAAAAGACCAAGTAAAGGATGGAATGACAAACACACCTAAGTGTAACATCCTAAATCCTAAAATTGACAAAGTTACATGGTAATATCAAATTCTATCTATATATGTGCTCTTAAGATGATTTTGAATTATTAATCCAAAAATTAAAATCACATGAAAATTAGGGGTTTTAATCCTCCTCTTCTCTCAATAGTTTGTATGGTGACTGATTTAACTATTTTGGGAATATTAGGGTATTATTCCTAATTTAGTTAAAGGGTTTAAGTAGTAAAATTATTAAATAAATAGACAATAATTAAGTTACTTATTTTTGTAAATTAATTATAATTGAAACTTTTCTAAAATAGTGATAAGGAGAAGAGAAGAAAACTTAACTAAAAACTGATTGATTTGGCTAAGATAAAGGCTAGAATTTACTATGCAGGACTAAGATATTATCACAAACTAAGAACTAAAGTTCATTTTGTGATTGGATAGGAGCAATAAAACTAGATAGTAGTGGCATCGATACTATATTCCACCTCTTCCATTTTTGTCTTGAGGATCTAAGCTTTCTAGGTTTTGTTTGTTATGTCTTTGTGACCCTATCTATGAAGTTTTAGTAGTTAGAAGTCTATATAACTCCCTGTAGAGAAAATTATTTATTCAAACCCTATCTTCCTTTATGATTTGAACAATTTTGAGTAATAGGGGTGGTTAGTGTGTGTAATATGCATTGGACATGCTTCACACCCCATATGTGGGAATGCTACCTACACAACAATACTTTGAAGATGGATCAAGCCATATGTAGTTCTCCCACTTGATGTGCTTTATGTAATTATGTATATGAAGATTTAAAATACTAAATTTGATGTGATTGAGGTGGTTAAGGACTGGTGTAATTATTTTAATGAGTTTGTAAGTGTGTTGGCTAGCTGTATCCAGAGAATAGGGAAGATTACTTGACTAGTCTTTCTTGTATTCTCGATCACTTAGTTATATTTTACCAATCCTTTCCAAATGATCTCTGAATGGGATTTTATAGGGATCTATTAGTCATGGTTTGAATTTAATCATGTCAAGTCAACAAGAATAAGGATGGGAAACTAGAAGAAATTGATCATTGGGGCCAAAAATGGATATGGACAATAGCACTAAAAGTAGATAAGAGTGGCACCAGTGCTATAGTCTAAGTTTGGCACTATTTTCCTAAGTAGATAAGACCTAAGGGGATTGATTTGTCTTAGGAAGAGTAGTTTGTGTGACTTGGGACCAAGTCTGAAAGGCTATAAATGACTAGAAATTAGTGAAAATAAGCCTAATAGGGTCATGAAATCAAAAAAGAGGGACCTATGGGTTGGGTGTCATTATCCATGCTCAATTTACCAATTTTTACATTTTATATGACTACATTTTCTCTCTATGTATTCTAGTGATGCATCAAAGTGAAATACTAGGATAAAGGAAAAATAGAAAGTGTACCTAAACTTACCTACAAGGGTGAAGCTCATGAAAGCTATGTGATGTTGGGTGTACATAGAGAGAGCATGTTGTGAAGTATGAATCTTCTATGATGTTTAGTAATGTTGATTAATGATAGATGATGTTGTACCAAGAGTAATATCACAAATGGAACTGAGTGATCAATTCCCTATGAGTGGCTCAAGAATGCAAAGGATGGCCCTTTAGCTCCATCATCACCCAATAAGTGAATCTATGTGGTCTTGAATGGGTTGATCAATTTTTTGCCTATGTATCTAATCCTTCTAAATATATGGTTCAATAATACAAAGGCTAGCTAGTCCTTTGGCTCCATCATTGCCCTGTGAAGTGAATCTATGAACTGATATTGATATGAAATGTATGTCATATGAAATGGCTCCTAAATACCATAAATGTACTATGATATAACAATGTTGAAATGGATATTTGAATGTATATTAGAAACTAGGCCACTGTTGGCCACTTTAAAAGATGGAGATTAGGCTTGTATAAAATCCAGTCCAAACTAGTGCACTAGGCTTGTATGAATACCACTCAGGAACTCTAGAAGTTATGCTTGTATGAAATCCATTCCAAAATTATGCCAACCATATACATATGGAATAAGGAACACAACTACTATGAATGCTTGGATAATACTAAACTTGGAAAGAAAAAATAAAAAATAAATGTGTCATGCACATTGCCCCAATCACTAGTGTCTAAAACATGGATTCTAGTCTAGAAGTTATATCAACTACCATATATAAAATTGGAAGTGAGATCCATCATGCCATGCATGGTTCCTCCTATATTTGGATTCTCTAAGAAAAATTATACTAAAACTACTAAATATGGTGTAAACTGTAGCTGATAAAAGTATAATTAAACTTACCTTTCTATCTATTTTTGGAAAATATGGTTTATTTGCTATTTGGATAGGAGTACAAAAAGTGGAAACTAGTGGTATTAGTGTTGTTTTCAAAGTTAGGTGCTATTGTCTAGGGATAAATTTGATAATTATTCTAGATTCTTGACTATCTTCTTGGTCTATTCTAATTTGTTTGATGTCTAGTTATTATTTTGGGTGTTTTAAAAAATGCTTTTTTGACCATTAGGAGCTTTGATCTCTATTATAAAACCCCTTTTTGTTGTCCCTTCTTTTGAAGGTAGGAATGAATACCCTATAATGACTACATTCAGAAGAAAGAGCCCTACAAGTGTGTTATGCTACAAAGATACATGTTATAGCAATGATAATTTACAAGATATCTCAAGATATAACATGTTTTGTATTGAGATATTATTAGATAAATAGGGTATGCCTAGATAGATATAACAATGTAATAGTATATGCAATGTAATTAATTAGAACTAGAAGTCTACTTAGTTTTTAGTTTTTTAGTTGGAGGGATGGAGCATGATTTCCATCATGGCATCCAAAAAATCAAGATAATACATGATATGGATCATGGCATTACAAATAATGGGAAGTAATCAAGTAACAAACACACAAGGAAAGAAGTAAGAAGCATACAAGAGTGGCCAAGGGGCAAATTAAACAAGGGATATGGTTACATGTCACTCAAACTATAAAGTAAGCATACAAGGCATGTTCAAATGCCATATACACATATAATTAAAACAAGTAATGTTGGCATTAAAGCCACAATCACATGGAAGAGTAAGGCATAGGACATTAGTAAATATCCTAAGGCACACACATGAATAGAAAAAAGGACATTAACAAATGTACTAAGGTACATATTGGAGATAAACAAGAAATAGGAAATTAAATCACATCAAGCTAATCTAATCAATTAAAAAAAACATGTAAGAAACTATGAGTACAAATGCATCTAACTAATCAAAGTAAAAATTGAATATATGCAAGACTAGTTAGTACAAGACTAGGTAGATGCTAAGAAATATACAAGTGCTATATACTAGTGAGTGTCAATAGAGTAATCTATATAAGCTAGTAAATAATGTACATCAACATGATAACTATAGTGTGTGGTATATGATTGACGTAACTTGGATGGTGTAATCATGCAGAAGATGCCCCCAATGGGTATGTATATATCAATGTGTGTCTCAAATGTTGAAGTAGGATGACCCCTCAATGGGTAGAGTGAAGTAATCAAGGAGTTAGATGTCACTGCACACACTCAAAGAAGATAAAGTGAAACATGGTAATGTAGATAAATCAACAAACAATAACATGGAACAATAAATGTAAGTCTAGCATTGTAGTAGAAATGTAAAGAATGGATAATGCATACAATCAAAATATTTTTGTTGTTTTTTTATTATTTATGTGTTTTTGTATGTTGAGATATTTGAATGTTTTTGGTATTTTGAATTTTTTTATTATTTCTAGTATTTTTAATAAGTTGAGCTATGTATAATGAAGCATAAGAAACTATGCATAGGTAAAATTGAGAAGAGATGATACTAACAGATGAGTCTCATGGGAAACTCCCTATCATGGTGTCTTATATCAAACAAAGGAATCATGTGTGATTGTGAAGCACAAGGGAATGGCTATGAATATGACTTTAAATATTTAGTTTCATTATTGGTATCTTAAAAATCATAATAACTTATATTATTCCACTCATCATTATCATCTTGATTTTGAACCAATGGAATGCTAGTGTTGAATTTTGTTGTATCTGGATCTTTTCCTTTGATAAATTGTGTTTGTGAATGGTTTGCCTAGGATGTTCAATAAATCTCAAACTTTGGTGACAAACATTATCATCTGCTAAAATAGGAGTAGTGATGCCTTGAGCATGCTTTCCTAACCCTTGACCTTGATAATCAAGCTATAGTAGATATTTTTGACCAAATCCATATTGATTTGAAAGTTAATCCTCATTTTGGAGAGGTATATTTACATATTTTTCATGCTTTACCTATGCTTTTGGTACTATTTTATGTTTTGATTTTGGTTTTTTTATCCTTTTGTTGTTTTGAGTGATGTTTTGGTAACTATTTTTGTACTTTTTTTGAATTTAACCCTTTGTGAATGTGCTCTTATGTCACTGTGGATTGCTTGACTAATTTACCTTGTATAGGGTCTTCATAATAATGTATCTATTGTATATGTTCTCTCAATGCCAAAAATGAATCTATGTGATGCCCATGCATTCTATGATATGCACAATAATATCTATATCTTCTTACTAGATGTAGAAGAGGAAGTTTGATTAAGTTAGATTCAATCATTTCCCTTAGTACCTCCCTTGAACTCTTAGTTTTTATTTGAATGTTTTTTGAATCACTAGTTATAGAGTTACTTTTATGTGATTTTTTGTTTTGATATGTAACATTGCGTAAATGAAGTAAGTTAGGTTCACCAAATGATTTAACAATTTTGGGAATATTGGGTTATTATTCCTAATTTAATTAAAGGGCCTAAGTAGTAAAATTAGTAAATAAATAGACTAATTAAGATACTAATTTGTGTAAATTAATTACAATTTGAATTTTCATAAAAATAGTAATAAGGAGAAGAAAACAAAGCTTAACTAGAAACTAGTTGATCCGACTAAGACATAGGCTAGAATTTACTATGCAGTACTAAGACACTATCACAAAATGAGATATAATATTAATTTTGTGATTGAATAGGAGCACCAGAAATGGATAGTAGTGGCACTGGAACTATAATCCACCTCTACCATTGTTGTCTTAATGATCTGAGTTTTCTAGGTTTTGTTTGCTATGTCTATGTGACCATGTATGCAAATTTTTGGTAACTAGAAGTTTGGATAGTTCATTTTAGATTAGATTATTTCTTCAAACCCTATATTCTTTTTTGCTTTGACCAATTTTGAGCAAGAGGGGGGGTTAGAGTGTGTAATATGCATTAGACGTGCTTCACACCCCGTGTGTGGGCATGTTACCTACATACCAATACTTTGAAGAGGGATCAAGCCATATTTAGTTCTCCTACTTGATATGATTTGTGCAATTATGCATATGAAGATGAAAAATGCTAAATTGGATGTGCTTGAAGTGGCTAGGGACTAGCGTAAAGATTTGAATGAGTTTGTAAGTTTGATGGCTAGTTGTATGCAGAGAATAGGGAAGCTTTTTTGAGTAGTATTGCTTGTATTCTTGCTTTCTTAGTGATATTTTTCTAACCCTTTCCAAATTATCTTTAAATGGGATTTTATATGGATCTATTGGTCATGGGTTGAATGTAGTCACATTAGGCCAACAAGGATAAGGAAGGGGAACTAGAAGAAATTAATTTTTGGGCCTAGAAATAGAATTGGACAATAGCCCCAAAAGTGGATAAGACCAAGTCTAGAAGGCTACAGATGACTAATAATCAATGAAAATGAGCTTAAGAGGGTTATAAAAGAAATAAAAGGGACCTAAGGTTTGGGTGTCATTAGCAATACTCAAGTTACTAATTTTTGTCTTTTATATCATTATAGTGATATGGAACTTTGTGCTACTTTCCCTCCATAAATAGTATGTCTACGAAAATGGGGTTATTCTAAAACTAAATTTTGTGTGTCTAGATGGTCTCAAGTGTGGATAACAGTAGAGATACTCATGTCAATTAGATCCACATCAAATAGCTTATTGTGAAATGGTATTATTATTTTCACAACCACTACATTTGTTAATTTCTTAATGTAGTGTGATGTTTAAGTTACCCCTATGATCTAAGGTCGATAACCAATAATAGATCTTGTTTTAACTAATAAAAATAAGCATCCTAGTGGTTCACCCTTAATTTATATACCCCACCATGGAATGGGGTTTAAATGATTATGGGAGATGAATTCTTGATTCAACACTTCCATAGAGAACCTATGAGGAGGCGATGAACTCCTTCTCATAAGACAAAGTGCATAAAAATAATTACAAGTAAAAAGTCTTTATGGTCATTTTAGGATAACCCAAACTACATGGATTTTCAGAAGACAACAGTTTTATTTTTAGACATTTTTAAAAGGAACCAAATATAAAGAATACATTTTTTTTGTCACTCAATTTCCATAAAGGGGATGGGGGGAGAGCATACACACAACACTCATTTTGCTAAAATCAAACATTTCAATAAACAAGAATGAAAATGAAACTCTTAAGAGTGTTTATCTATTATGAGAGTTTATTTTAATCACCAAAATCAAGTGTGATGGAATTTTTCCTTTGAATTGTTAATAAATGGAGACTAAGTGACTTAAATCATGTAGAGAAGATGTTATAAGTCTAAATTTAGGGTGTGAACTTGTTATAAAAACTTCTAGATTGTTGTTTTAGGTCTTTGTTTTCTTGTGTAGGTCGATCTTGTCATTCTATAGAGCAATCTTGTCATTCCACAATGCACTCCCACCATTCTATAAATTGATCTTACTAGAAGAGAAAAAAAAGAAAACACTAGTTTACGATCTCACCAATTGAAAGGGTAATATCACTAATTAGTAGGGTGATCCTACCAAAGTATAGGGAATTCCCATCGAAGTAATAAAAATTGATGAAAATAAAATAATAGTCACCTATTAGCTTTTGGTCTAAGATAATCTCTTTATTTTATAGGTCAAACTCACCAATCTATAGAGTGATCTCATCAATCCATTACATTCCCACTATTCTACAGAGCAATCTCATTGCTTTTAAAATTGATCTTGTTGATCCTATAAAACACATAAGTAGATAGAGATTGGATAAAATTGATCACACTATTCACAAATACATTCCTTCCATGGTATAGATAAGGGATAGAGTTACAGTGGTTGATAACACATCTAGTTACATAGTGGGTTATCATCGGGACTCCATCACCATGTTCACTAGTAGTGCCCACATATGGGATGGATCAGATTTTTTAGTATATTCTCCTAAAGATGAGCTTGGTGAGAGATGATTAAGGTATCCCCTATTTTTTATACTTATGATATGTATAGATATTCTCATGATGTATATAAAAATTATTTTGAGAGATATATATGACATTTATTTTTCTCTTAGTGTTAATTATATATGGACTCTTAATATTTTTTATTATCACATGATGTGTTCATTGATATTTCTCTTATTATGATATGTTTTGATATTCTAATTTTAGGAGATGCACATCCTTAGTTATCATATGTATGTTAATGTTTTTGTTCTACTTTATATATAACTAGATTCTAGAATATAAATTAGGAGATGCACGTCTCAAAATAATCATATAAATAGTAAATTAGACTCAAAATATATGTCAAGAGATGCACATCTTGCATAGAGTCTCATTTTAGGTATGGTGTATTCAAAAATAATCTTGAGAGCTTCATTGACTTTTTGAATTGGAGCACTTGGTGTTTAATATATAAAATTTAAAATTATGTATCATAAGTATGATTAACTTACAATAACATTATATTTTTTTTTGTAATTGGCTGGTTCAAATATGAAGATTTATAACTAAAGATAATGGTAAAAATTACCAAAATCAAAGTTAAAATTATTTACATTTAAAATAAATAAAGATAAAGATAAAAATAAAAATAAAAATACAAAAATGTAGCCTTAATCTAGATATGACAATCAAGACTTAAGTAGAAACAAGAATTTATAAAAATTAAGCAAGAATAAATTGTCTAAAAAACCTAAATTCAATATATGAATAATCAAGATCCACATGAATCAAAAAAATGTTTTTAACACACATGTTAAACATGGGATATATTGAGAGGGGGGGTGAAGTATATCATATATCTTATTAATCTTTTCTTTAACCAAATTCCACTTAATCAAACATTCAAGATATGCAATAAAACTCAAACAAATAAACACCACACAAGATAGAGAGAGACACCAGATATAACGTGGAAACCCAATGTGGGAAAAACCATAGAGAATAATCTCAAGTATATGAATGAGCACCAACACAAACAATATTCACAAGCCAAGATTGTAGGAGCACAAACCCCTTTGCTGAGCACCAACCCATCAACTATTTGTGAGCACCAACCCATAAGAACACCACACCCATTTTCTAAGCACCAACCTAGCTACTATTCATGAGCACCAACCCATAGGAGCACCAACCACTTTTCCAAGCACCAACCTAGCAACAATTCATGAGCACCAACCCACAAAAGCACCAACCCCTTTGTGTATACCACACACCTATCTCTCAATGTTGCTATCTCAACAAATGATATTTCATTACAACATATCTTTCCTCTCTCTCATCTTTGCTCTTCTAAGCTAGATATAACAAATACAAATCATATTCATCTCTCACACTTGCTTTTCTAAGCTAGATATTGAAATATTAAGTCAACCTCTATCTCCCATATTACAAATGGCTTCTCAAGCCTTTATTTATATCTTTCCAAATGACCTTTGTCCTTCCCCCTTTGTGAACCTTAAATCCTCATAGAAAATGGCACCAAACTTGTATGACCCTTCATATTCAAGCCTTTTAAAAGTCATGTGGTGACCCTTCATGATCAAAAATGTCCTTCCCTCTTTTGTCCTCATCTTGGTGACTTTTCGTATTCCTTAGAGTGTCCCTTCATGAGAAATTGTGCCCTTCCTCTTTTGTCTTCACTTGGTGACTCTTGGAGTTCCCCAAGATGACTCTTCATGGGAAAATGTGTCCCATCCTTCTTTTGTCTTTATCACATGGCTCTTTAACTTCTCCATGGGCCCTTCTTTTGTCTCATATGCAACCAAAAATATATTCATTAATATTAAATAAATATTTACTCATATTAGCCAAGATATATTTATTACAAACAACATTAAATGCAATGGGGACTTTATCACCAATAATGCTAAACCTTTGACATCAATGACAATATTTCCAACAGTCTCCCCCTTTGTCATTGATGGCAACCTCAATCCTAAAATTGCCACATCATATCACCTACACATACTGTCATCTAAAAACATACAATAACTCCCCATTACTGTAACAACTTATACCTATTTCTTGTACCTATTAACTACACCTATACTTGTACCTGTTATTTTCCCCCTTTAACATCAATGGCAAAGGGCCTACCTAGAGCTAACACTTAGATCCCCCTCAACTAATGCTAAACATCAATGGAAGGAAGTAATAGAAATTACTCCCAACTCCTCTCACAGATCTTTGAATGTGTCCCTTGATTATGCCTTTGAGAAGATATCTGACAATACATACACATTGTTCCCTGTCCTTTGAGTATCTGCAATCAACTTATTTGAATATTTTCTTCTAATCTCACAACCTTCTTTATGAAACTTTAATGTATATCCTTGATCACATATTTGACTAACACTCAATAGATTATGCTTAAGACCTTTTACATATAAAACATTTTTAGTCTTAGTTCTACCATAATCTAAACTCAAAGTACCTTTTTCGGCTATCCTGGCAGTGGTTTTATCTCCAAATCTCACTGTACCACCATTTTTCTTCTTTAGAGTAATGAATTTACTTTTATCTCCTGTCATATGCCTCCAACATCTGCTATCAATTAACCATGGTTGATCTTTACCTCTTACATGCAAAGTTGTCTAAACCATCATAGAATCTTTAGGTTGTTTCTTTTGCCATGAACATGTATGTACCTCCTTGATGAATGAAGCTTTGAAAATTTTATCATTCTTTATTTATTTGAATATGCTTCTACAATACTAAGCTATGTATCTGAAGTTGTTGCACTTGTAACATAATATGGTCTCTTCATCAAAGCTTGATAGAAGAGAAAAAGAGTTGTGTCTTTTGCTTGACTCTACTTGACTTTTCTTCTCCTTATTTATAAAATTTTTAGCTCTTTTTATACATTCTAATATCTTATGACCATTTCCATTACAATAAAAATAATAGCCATAAAAATAAGACCTGTCTGTATATCTCTGACCTGATTGTCTTTTGTAGCTTTGTTCTCTCCACGCTTCTCTGTTTCGAATGTCCTTTGTATTCTTCATTTCTCCCCTTTTTGTTTCCTCTTTTGTAAGAGCTTCAACATAGCTCTTTTTCTTTTCAAATATGATCCCTATCTTATCTAAATTTTCTTTTTGACTTTCCAATATCTTATTCAGCATATTAGTGCTATCTTCAAATTTAGAATCACTGACTACTTTATCACTGACTAGTTTCTTAATATCTTATTTTAAAGAGGCAATTTCAATAACATACCTTTGACATTCTTTTCTTGTTATTTTCAATTGTGTTGTGAGGTATTCTTCATTATTCTTAGCTTCTTCAAAGTGTGCTTGTAGATCTTCAATCATTTCCTTTGACTCTTGTTCATTTTTCTCGATTTGGCACTTTAATCTTTGATTCTTCTTCTAAACAACTTCTAACTCTTCTAAGGAACAAATGAGCTCTCCTTCCATATTCACTTTAGCTTCATCCTTTTCTTCTTCTTGATCATCTTCATGTATGGCTATGAATAAAATCTCTTCTTTATCTAAATCACCGGCTCCACTATCTTCACTTGAGATAGGATCCTTAGAATACAGGATCTTCTTCTTGAATCCCTTCTTAGATTTGCCTTTGAAATTCTTCTTATATGTAGGATTTTATTCTTCATCATCATTAACCTTATCTAGGCATCTAGCTGAAAAATGTCCAATCTTTCCATAATTAAAACATTTAAAAGGTAATTTTCCTTGATATTTACATGTTCCTCTTTTCGGCTTGCGAATGAAAAGTGCTCCATTGTCATCTTCATCATCACTGGAACTATCACTTGATTCTTGAATCTTAGATTTCATCTTCTTTGATGTCTTGAAAGCCACTTCTCTCTTTAAGGGTTTATCTTTATCTATCTACATCTCATATGCCATGAGAATACCATGAAGCTCATCTATCTTTAGCTTGGATAAATTCTTCATCTCCTTGATAGCTGAAACCTTTGCATCATATCTCATTGGTAGAGATCTCAAAACCTTTTTCACCACTGTTGACTCATCCAACATTTCTCCAAGACCTTGAATCTAATTTACTATCTGATCAACTCATAAGAGATAACTTGCCATATCTTCTTCTTTTTCCATCTTCAAACTTTCAAACTGACTTCTAAAAGTGTGAAGCTTAGATTGTTAAACCTTTCCATCACCTTTGTAAATATTCTCAATTTTTGCTTTCCTTCTTTTCTACTAGAGTAATTACAAATGTCTATGGCTCTTCATATTCCTCCACCACTTCTTTCCATATGTTGAATCCAAGATCCATCAAATAAACCTTCATTCTCATGCTCCAAAAAGCATAATTTATCCCATCAAACAAAGGTGCCTTATTTTTAGAAAATCCTTCCTGTGACCCAGCCATCATGCTTTCATGATCCACCTTCAAGATGTAAAACTTTTCAAAAAGGAACCTGCTCTGATACCAATTGTTAAGCATGGGATATACTGAGAGTGGGGGTGAATCAATATATCATATATCTTATTAATCTTTTCTTTAACCAAATTCCACTTAATCAAACATTCAAGATATGCAATAAAACTCAAACAAATAAACACCACACAAGATAGAGAGAGACACCAGATATAATGTGGAAACCCAATGTGGGAAAAACCATGGATAATAATCTCAAGTATATGAATGAGCACCAACCCAAACAATATTCACAAGCCAAGATTGTAGGAGCACCAACCCCTTTGTTGAGCACCAACCCATCAACTATTCATGAGCACCAACCCATAGGAGCACCACACCCCTTTGTTAAGCACCAATCTAGCTACTATTCATGAGCACCAACCCATAGGAGCACCAACCCCTTTTCCAAGCACCAACCCAGGAACAATTCATGAGTACCAACCCACAAGAGCACCAACCCCTTTGTGTATACTACACACCTATCTCTCAATGTTGCTATCTCAACAAATGATAGTTCATTACAACATCTCTTTCCTCTCTCTCACCTTTGTTCTTCTAAGCTAGATATAAAAAATACAAATCATATTCATCTCTCACACTTGCTCTTCTAAGTTAGATATTACAATATCAAATCAACCTCTATCTCCCATATTACAAATGGCTTCTCAAGCCTTTATTTATATCTTTCCAAATGACCTTTGGCCTTCCCCCTTTGTGATCCTTCAATTCTCATGGAAAATGGCACCAAACTTGTATGACCCTTCATATTCAAGCCTTTGAAAAGTCATGCGGTGACCCTTCATGATTCATCTTGGTGACTTTTCATATTCCTTAAAGTGTTCCTTCATGATAAATTGTGCCCTTCCTCTTTTGTCTTCACTTGGTGACTCTTGGAATTCCCCAAGATGACTCTTCATGGGAAAATGCATTCCATCCTTCTTTTGTCTTTATCCCATGGCTCTTTGACTTCTCCATGGGCCCTTCTTTTGTCTCATATACAACCAAAAATATATTCGTTAATATTAAATAAATATTAACTCATATTAGCCAAGATATATTTATTACAAACAACATTAAATGCAATGAGGCCTTTATCACCAATAATGCTAAACCTTTGACATTAATGACAATATTTCCAACAACACAAATAAATAATAAAACAAAGTTAGATACAAATGTAAAAAAATCAAACCTAGGTGAAATCTAGACTCAAAATGGTAACCAAATGGATTTAACAATATAATAAATAAGACAAAATAGTAAAATAAAAGACAAAAATAAATGTAAAAAAAACACTAAGAAACAAAGAACAAACTACTAATAAAAATGTAAAAATAACAAAATAATAATATATAAATAAAACTCAATAAAAAAATAATGAAAAAATAATAAAACACCAATAAACAAAATAAGGACACAACACAATGTAAATATAAAATAACAAAGGAACAAAAAAACACCAACAAAAATAAATGGGGAGATAAAAAAGCACAACAAAAAACAATAAAAATTAAATAAACACACACAAACAAAGGTTAATCACAATGTTAGTGAAAACAAAAGATAAATTATTCATGCATGTGTAATAAAGGCATTACTCTTTATGACAGGGTGACCCCTAACCTAAAAAATAATGACACTGGTACAACCAAACAAGAACAATAGAAGATAAAGTTTCCCCTAAGTGAGAAGGAAACACTAGCATAGAATAACAAGGGGGAACATATAAGAAAGGAATGAGTGTCTGAGATGACTCTAGATGCACTAGGCAAGTGGAAGTTGCCTACATAGTTCTATAAACACAAGGTCGAACAAAAAATTCAATCCAAATGTAGTTATTCTAGGATATGGCATAGAATAAAAATGATGATAAGAAAACATGATTTATATGGTAGAGGAATAAAGAGTATGGGCTCATATAACAATGAGACCATAAGATCTTTGGAAAATGAGTTTGAATTTTTCTAAGTATCTCAACTTGATTGAGAATTGTGAGATACTAAATGGTTTAACTTGTAAAATGGTGAGAATGTTTAGATTTAATTTGATTGAAAAATCATGAGAGTATGAGATCAAAAGAAAGGAAGGTTAAAAACAATTTTTATGTTCTTTTTGTTGATCATTTTATAATGTTTTTGTGTTTTTGGGATAAGCAAAAAAATGAAATATTAACAAAAGGCCCAGGGAACTAACTGAGGAGATGCACTTCTACATGCAAGATTTCAAATAACAGCTAAATTAGATGAAATGATAATCATGAGTATAAAAAATATCACATAGAACTAAATAATTAAAGAGATGCATGTCCAAGAGTAGGAGTTACAATAATAGCTAAAGATGGCTACAATAGCCTTAGTGATTTTGTTAAGATGACAATGTCAACCAAATAATAGAACAATATATAGTGTTGAATAAATCTAAAGAAGCTTTCAATAGGAAATAACCATTTCATAAGATATCTTTGTACATTTATGTGTGAAAATAATTTGTGTAATATTATTCAGGATAAACAAATTTATAGAAGGGGTGTTGAGTGTGTCTAAAATGCCTATAAATCCTAATCATGATCATAATTGGTTATGGAATATAACTGTCTAAGTTACAAAAATCTAGTGTATTTAAAATAATATTTTTCTAGGTAAAATGATCTAGGTTACAATGGTCCATAATGGGATGAAAATGAATCTAGTTGAGTATAAATGATCTAAAGTGCCAATGGTTTAGGGGTATAATGGTCTAAATTTATAGTGGTCCATAGTAGTAAAATAATATTATTCAAGTTATAATAGTTTAGGATAAAAGGGGATAGAATAAAAATGGTCCAGGATAGGACAATCCAGAGTATAATAGTGGGATAAATGACTTAGACACAAGTTGCCCCAAATTAAGGGCTCTTTTTTAGGAGAAGAAATTAGATTGTAAAGCTACACAGGATATTCACCTAATATTTGTGTGTTGTGTACTCATTTTATCATATATATGTCTATTTTATCCTATCTCCATGACTTATAATAGGTTAGAATATGAACATACTCTAATTTTGGTGCTAAGTACAATAATAATATGAACACTCATAGACTCCAACTGACTATATATGCCTATGTTTCTAAGAAGAAGAGAGTTCCACTTTTGAAGATACTAATAGAGACTATCTGGTTATGGTTACCTATGTGGTTTCTTACTTTATTCCTTACATGTGGTTTCATCTATAATGTTTGATTACCTTCTATCTAAATTAATTTGAATACTTTGTATATTTTAATGAATTATTGGTTGTTTTTACTTCTTACTTTATGCACAATAATTCATCCTTTATATGCTTTAGTTATCCAAACTTTTGTATGAATATGATGAATTATCCTATGTACTAAAGTATAACCTAGATATCCTCATCCTTAGTATATTTTGATGCTTTAAGAATCTCTAATAACAATGGTGTGGTGAGAATGGAAACAATCCTTTTAGAGTAAATTATGCTAAGATGGTTACCAGGGTAGAGAGATATTGAGACATCGTTATACCAAAGAGTATGTAATTTTACAGAAGAAGAATCAAAATGGACTAGTATTACCATATAATAAATCATTGGAGAGCATATTTATCAATATATTTGTGAAATATTTTTGTGTGAGTTCCCTAAATTTCTAGTTAATTAGTTAACATAGTTGGAATACTATTGTTTTAACCCAAGAATGAAAAAAACAATCATCTAAACTGAAGAAAAGATAAACTCATTATAGAAATTGGAATCTATGTGGACAAGATCAGTAGATTATTGGGTTTATACTAATATATATGGATACATAACTAATTTTTTAGTACAAGTATACATATCTTTCTAATTTAAATAAGACTTGTTTGTTAGAGGAATTAGAGTGAAATTTTTACAATTACTACCTATCCTTGTGAAGATGTTGGTTGTGGAAAAGGCCATGGTGCCTACTCTAGCTAATATGGAGTATTCACTTTGAGAATATGGGGGTGTGTGTGACATGATAATGAATTATTATTAGATGAGTATATAATTCTTAAACCTGAATCCAGAATGGAGACACAAGGGAAGAAGAGTCAAAAGAAAGTTCTAGATTCAGAATGTGAGTTGTGACATCAGAATAGATAGAATAAATAGAAGAATACCTAGGTAACTACAAGTACAAGTAAGAGTAGTAGTGAAATAGGTGATGAATGAGTAATAAGATGTGATGAGTGATATAAAATAGATGAAAAATGAAGGACAAAGAAAGATGATGAGGAATGTTGGCAGATAGAAATAAGTGATGAAGAACAAGATGAATAAGAGATGTTTGAAGAAGAAGGTGAGAATAGTGTAGAAGTAGAGAAATTAGATGATAGTTATAATATGTAGTTATAATAATGGGTATTTTCATAATAATAATAATAATAAGAATTAATAAAATAAGTAGAACACAATCACAAATTAATCTTAGGCTCAAGTGTAGAACATAGTCATAAGAAAGAATAATTCACATGAAGAGCACATGTCCCCATAACCCAATTTATTATATTACAGTAGAAGTTTTCAACTGGATGAATGAGAAGATAGTATTTGGGAGGTTTATTTTTATAACAAGTGAATTTTTTGGGTACTAAAATTGAGACAACATAAATTTGAAATGCTTTGAAGGCCATAGGGATTGTTGAAATGAAGCAAATAAAAGAAGGAAACATAGAAAAATAGAGTGCACAAATTAACTCTCCTAGAGCATAGATAAATATTCATAGTACATAAGTAGTATTGCATAAAATGTAACCTCCTCTTATAATAACTATGTAATAGATCCATCTAATACTAGTTTACACAATAAGTCATATAGGATCATTTATGAATCTAGCAATGTATGATGGGTGTATAGACCTTGAACAATACTTACTAACTTGTGGAATGAGATGGAAAGATAAGGTCATCACTAATGAAGCTATTAAAAAGTGTGAGTTAGTAGGGGTACTAACTAAAACATCACTTGAGTTTATGTACTATAGATAAATTTAATATGCAAGTCTACAATAGGTTAAGGAATGCCTTATCACAGAGTTTAAAATAAAGAAATGTATAATTTAGACTATTCAAGACTTGAAGGAAATAAGGCAAAAGTCAAGATAATTAGTCTATTACTATGATCACATATTCTCTGATGTTATGAATAAGGTGGAATTTTCCTTAACAAATAAAGATAAATATGCATGGTTTGTAGAAGGACTACACTTTAAAATTAGATTTTCCACTATGCAGACTCAATATGTTACTAAAGAAGATGCTAGAGATGTTGCCTTGTGGGTAGAGTAAATGGATGACTATGGGGAAGTTCCTATCATAAATTCTAAGATTGAAAATACACTGTAAGATTTTATGAAGAGAATAGATCAATATCATGAGGTAGATAAACCTAAGTTAAATCTATGATATATAGATTATGGGAAAGGACATCACATGAATGATTATCCAAAAATTAAAATAGATTTTTATGAAATTTGTCGAGTAGTCAAGCACACAAGAACAAATTGTCATATCCTATAATAGTATGTTAAGAATCTATAGAATTTATATTAAAATGTTTGTATGTTACATAATCATGAAGAAAAAAATTATAGGGATTTGTAGCAACTTAAAGAAGACATCACCAAAAATGTATTCATGGTCACTATGCAACAAGAAACATCGACAAAGTAGATGATTCCATTCCTTGAGGTTGATAAAGGTTATGCGATCCATGTAAGTACACAATGGATTCGTCATTCACCATAGTGCTAGACTCAAGGTCTGGTCAGTTGGATCCCTCTTTCACTGAGTTGGACACTGTCATCACTACAATACCAATATGAAACACCCTAGAGCTTAGGAATGATACAATAATAATAAATAAGATGGACCCCACCAATTATGAAACAATAATTTATAATAGAGATAATACCTAATAACACTAGTATTGTGACATAGTGTAGCAGTAAGGAGGGTATAAAGGAGGTTATTAGTCAAATAGATGAGGATCGAAGGGTGGATATAGAGGAGGCTACCAAGGTGTCAAAGGAAATCACTATTAATGGCCTCCTTTGTAATGTTATTTGTGTGGAGAGTATAATCATGTGCAACGTAATTTGACTTTGAATCCTTTAGTATAGTATTAATACACATACTACATAATATATGATCAGCACAAGACATAAGACTATCCTATCTTGGAAAAGTAAAGAAAGGTCAAGGATGTATGGAATGTGAATATGGTGAATGTATATCCCAAGGAGGATTCCTTCATGAATGTTGTTATATGAAATCATCAAACATAAAGAGGTTTATCTCCTCTAAAAATGCCTCAAGATTAGGGAATCCAAAAATCAAAATAGGAAAAATACCTGAACCCAATTATAGAGAAGGATCTTATGTATGAAGCTATGCAGATGTTGACAAACAATAAACACCAAGACACTATTGAATGAGATGCTATAGTAAGAGATTCCCAAATGTATGGATATATTATGTGTATTATAAATCAATATGAAGTTTTCACTATGTTAATAGATCTAATTAAACTTTTAAACACACTGTGAAATGAAGACATCTCTTAATATATCAATAAAATTCTCAATAATCTACTGGAGTGTGCACAGTGAGGGCAAAAAAAGATAAAAAGATTATTTTTTACATTAAAATAAATAATACTTGGTATGTAGATGCACAAATTGACATTGAGGTTACATGATATGAAATTCCAAATGCCATCTTTGATTTTGGTAGCATATTCAACATGATTTCTAGGTCTACATGGGAGGTTACTAGAAGATTAGTTCTAAGTTACAGCCTAGTAACTCTAATCTTAACTAACTATGGATGATTTAAGCCCATTGAAAAATTAGAAGACATTGAGATCAATGTCATATAACTAACCCTATGAGGTGACTTTTAAGTCATCGATATGAAGATAACAATAACACACTACCCTACATTGATTTGTAATAAATTGGCATACGATGGTCAGATTACTATCAATAATATGTAAAATCAACTAGAGGCACATCAAGGAGATAAGGTTGTCATCATTATATTGAAGAGAGTGCACAAACCCTACATCATTCTACTTGAACTAGACTCTCCATATGTTTCACAAAAAAATAGCTAGATGAAGGTAAACTCTGAACAAAACTTGAAAGCTCTATGCATATCTGAGTGCAACTTATTATATGAGCATAATAAAACTTAGATGTAATCTTTGTCACTAAATAGTTGAATACATATAAATAATAGAGAACTAAACTAGTATTTACTTAGCCATTGGTAACCTAGTTTGTCATAGAATATTATGTGTCCATGTATGTTAAATCCCCTACTCATTCAGAAGTTGAATTTATCTATCAAGTAGATGATCATATGCATAAATATATAGAGTTAACTAGAGAAGGCACTCTGACTTCAGAAATAGCTTCATTTTTGAGTAGAGACTTAGACACACACCTACTTAACTAGGCCCATGGTAATCATGAACTCCAAATTATGAGAATGGTCTTTGCACATGAGAGACAACTTCCTATGTACTATGTAACTGATGATATCAACCAATTCATTTTACACTTACAATTTCATGTACATACCATTAGTTATTAGGTCAGTGCTTTAAATTATTATTTAAAGAAATTTTCAACAAGATGGTGGGTGATTCATAAAAATGATCATCTAGAGTAGGATGATGCTTGTGAACTCATGATTAGTAGATTCTAACTACCACAAGTCATAAGAAGAAATTGACCTTTCTTCCAAGAAGGTGAGTGTCTTGAGATACATATTCACAAATTTTTAAGGTCTAGACTGAATAACATGTGGCTCCAAAATATTGGGTTCACAACTTTCATTACACATTGGATACTTTACCATAAACATGGTATATGCATCAAGAACATAGGAGGGAGACAAAGCATTAAGTGCAAGTGAAAATAAAATTCATTTATATGCTTGTTTTTTATTATGAAAACCCTTTGTTTCATAACGTGCTACTCAAAATTAAACATTTCTTATGTCATGGGTGCACTGAAGATTTAAGCACTATGATGGAATCTACTACATATAAGAACGTAGCTTGTGATCTAAATATGGCATTTCAAAGATATAAATCTACCAAAAAAGAAGAACAATATCTTATATAGCCATGATAATAAATAGAAGATGAAAAAGAGGACATTGAATATTTAGATACTGATGGTGATATCAATTTAACTAATTTATTTGAACCTGAATGGCTAATAAAACTAGTAAAGGACACTAGTGCAAAACCTTATGAAGAAGACAAGCTGCACATCATAAAAATTCTAGAATAGGAAGGGAACCAAATGATACAAGAATATGTTTATGAGTAAAAGTTTAATATTTACCAATATCCCATTAAAAAACATGTAGCAAACATTAGAACTAAGGAGATTCTAGAATTGGTGCATATAGGTGGTTATTAGATAGAAATTGAAAATTTTGAAGCTATGTAAATCCTATGAGATTAACAAGATGTCATTACTAATAAATTTTTAGAGGTCTGAGGAGTTGATCCATCTCTAGGAAAAATTCATATTTAGCTCAAAGAGTGCACAATAAAAGACCATACAAGTTGAATCCAAACATGAAGTTAAAAGTGAAGGCTGAACTAGATAGAATGCAAGACACATCTATAATCTATCCTATAGAAAAGGAAGATTAGGATAGTCCCATGGTAGTGCAACCTAATAAATCAGGGGAGATTAGAGTATGTGGGGATTATCAACTTTTTAATGATGCATGAGTGAATGATCCATTTATTATTCCCTTCACAGATGAAGTTTTGGAATATATTGCAAGCTATGAAGTTTACTCTTTCATGGATGGCTTCAAAGGCTATCATCAAATACGCATTATAGAAGAAGATAAAGCTAAAATGAATTTTTCCATGGAATGGGGATCCTTTGCATACAAGTTAATACCTTTTGGCCTTAATAATGCACCTAAGTTTTTTTATTACATAGTGGTGATTATGTTCAATGATTTCGGTCATGACTTTCTAGAAGTTTATCTCGATAATTCGGTACTCTTTTCATTATTTAAAGAAAATTTATCTAAATTGAGCCTCATGTTAGAATTATGCCAAGATCTACACAATGATATGAATTTTAAAAATAATTATTCTTTACACCCTTTGGTGTCTTGCTAGGTCATGTAGTGTGTAGTGAAGGCATTTTGGTAGATAAGGCAAAAATTATAGTCATTTTGAGTATGCCTCCAACAGTCAACTCCATGGAAGTGAAATATTTTATTTCCCATTTAGGGTACTATCACAAGTTTATCAAGGGATATCTATCCATTTAATCTCCATTAGAATACTTATTTCACAAAAGTGTAATGTTTGTCTAGACTTTTGAGTGCCAAAAAAACTTGATAGAGTTGAAGTAGAGATTGGTCAATGTTCCTATCTTTGTCTTTCCAAATTGGAGCAATCCCTTTCATATCCACATTGATGCTCCATGTATCATAATTGGTATTGTACTTGCACATCCAAGAGATGGTATACTTGACCATCCCATTCATTTTTCAATTGAAAATTATCTAACATAGAAAAGAAATATACAACAACTAAAAAAGAGTCATTAGATATAGTATTTTCACTACAAAAATTTTGATGCTATCTTCTTATGACACCATATGAAGTTTTCACAAATCATCAAGATTTTTGCTACCTTGACAATAAGCCAATTATAGGAGGATGCATCTCTAAGTGGTTGATTATATTTTAGGAATTCCAATGTTGCATTAAATTTAAGCCAGGTAGAGAAGACCTGGGGCCAGATGATCTTAGTTACATTCCCAGTGGTGAAGAACCAAAAGAATTATAAGAAGATTCCCATGATGCTCAACTATTTCATGTTGTTATGATCCTAAATTTTTTTAAGTAATCACTAATTTCCTCAAATAAAGATTATTACCTATGCACTACTAACAAAGATACAAGAATTAGTTTTCCACTAGATCTTTTCCATATACCATCATCAATGGGATTTTGTATCATTTGGGGAAGGGTGAAGTACTATGCAGAGTAACTCTAGAACATAAATGACCACAAATATTATAGGAGGCACACTAAGGAGTCATAAGAGGACATTTTGTTGGAGAATATACTATTGGGAAGATATTATAGAGTGAATTATGGTAGCCAAAAAAAATTTAGGATGCACATAGAGTAGTGCAACATTGTGATGTATGTCAATGCATGGGTAAACCACTAAAAAGAGATGAAATTCCCTTGAAATATTTTTTAGATGAATAAATTTTTGAAAAATGGGGCATTGAATTCGTAGGATCCATTAATCCACTAAGTAAATTTAGTAAAGCAAGGTATATTATAACTATGATCGACTACTTTACCAAATGGGTTGAATCTGCTATGACACCCAACTATGGTGCAAAGGATGTAACAAAGTTTATCTATGAAAATATTATTATAAGGTTTGGATGCCCCATCAAGATCATTAGTGATCAAGGGATGCACTTATTTAACAACACCATCAAGGCTCTTATTAAGGAATTCATGATTTTCCATCATAAAATTACAACGTACCATCCACAAGCTAATGGCCAAGATGAATATTTTAACAAAGTGTTGGGAAAAATGTTGACAAATATCTATGACATCAAGAGGGATGATTAGGAAGATCACATTCCTATTATTCTATGGTCATATCACACACACTATAAGAGAGTTACATATTCTAATCCATTCCAATTGGTCTATGGGCTTGAAACAATTATGGAAATGGAATAATTTGTACCAAACCGATGTATTGCAATGGTCATGAGACTACGAGATTATGAGTCTTTCACTAATAGAATTCTAAACTGAATAGGATGGATGAGTATAGATGTGGAGCATCTTGTATGCAAAAATTTCATAATTAGAGCATAAAATCATGGCATGATAGGAATCTATGCCATAAGAAATTTCATAAAGATCAACTAGTTTTATTAAATGATAGTCATTTTAGAGCATTTTTGGGAAAATTATAGATTCAATGGAAAAGGGCTTATGTGAACTGTGAAATATCACAAAAAATAACCATTGCTTTGAGATATCTTCAGTGAACCATTTTACTTAGGTGGGTGAATGGCTATAGGCTTAAGTCCTACTACCAATAGTCTTAATTTATCTCATTTTGCTAAGTGAGGGGATGCTCAGTAGCATCGAGTAGATTTGGATTTCTCATATATATATATATATATATATATATATATATTATGTGTTTTTTTTAATCTATGTGTGTTTTTAGATGATCTCTTCACTACCTTTTGATAACCAAGATACCAAGTATAGCATGCACCAATCATGCATAGGAAAATTCACATGCACCATTGTGGATGTCATCTAGAATGAATGGAAGAAATTAAGTTTTGGAAAGGTATGGATAAGTCACATCAACAAGATATTCATTGTATAATGGTCAACCAGAGAAGTTAATGTTAGATCCAACTATTTTAGTTAATTTTACTTGTTTATTAGTTTTAGAAGTAAAGTAATGAAACTCATAATTAAATGTGTAGAAGAATGCCTAGTAAAGTTCACACATGAATCCAAATGATAGTGGGAGATCCTCTTTAGCTTGGAAGGAATAACATATAAATAATAAAGACACTCAAAAAGGGGTTTATTAGATGGATGGTTGAGTAGACTCCCTAACATGACCTAGATCCAAGAAGCATTGTTTACGAAGAGGTTATCAAACCACTATTAAGATAATTAAGATGATATAAATTAAAAGAAAGGATACTTGTATTTACTGATATGAAAGTAAATACATGTGAGAAAGATAAAATAGATGCTTGTTTAAATAAAACAACTAAAATAACAAAATTAGGTCAATTAAGTATGCTAAATGGTCGGGGTCTAGTCTAAAAAATCCAAAAAGTTACTATTATTAGGTAAAAATAGAGAAAATTAGGTTTGTCTAAGGAAAAAGGGTTGAAAATATCTTATTGGAGTTTTATGCCATAGTGACTATCGATGATCAGGTGAACTGACTACAGTTGGGATAACTGCCAACAATTGGGTAATTAGAGATGGTTGAGGTAACCGTTGGTAGTTGGGCTAACTGTTGGTGGTTGCTTATGTGTTCTGGGAATATATTAAAGTGGAGTTATATAATGAGAAATAGGTAGGTAGGGTTTTGATAAAATTCTATGGGATGGAAAATAAGATATTAATAGGTCTAATTAGGTTAGGGAGGTTAGAAATAAGATGAAACAATGAAAACAAGCATAAGATACTTGTAACTTGATAGTGGAGGGCTGAGGTAATTTAGATAGATTGATGGTACTTTGGCCTTAAAAGGTGATGTAGATAGGGGTTTAGGTCTCTAATGTTTTTACTTTCTTGTTGAAGGGATGGATGATACCTACACACAAAAATATGATAGCTCAAATAAGAATTTTTTGTAGATTTTGGATCGCTTTCACTTCTTCCTCTTCTCCTTTGGTAAGATGAAGTTACTAATTAGGATGGAAGAAGTTACTAATTTGATATGGGAATAAAGTTTCCAATCAACATCTTTTTAAATCAATTTTTAAAATCAAGTTTTTATTTAAGGAAATTATTATCTTGTATAAAGTTATCAATGCTTTAGTACTTTAAAATAAGTTTAGGGGCCTAACCATGGATAGTTAGGCCAACCATCGATGGTTAGACCAACTAGCAGTGGTTGAGGGGCTAGAGGAAAATAGGTTAAATCAAGTTGGATTAAATGGTTACATTAAAAATATTAATTTAGGGGTCAATTTAGTAAATGAGTTTAGTTGACTAGGTGGTCCACTAGTTGTGAGGTCAAACGAGGGTTAAAGAGGCAGTTTGACATTGAAAGCTTTCATGTGTAATTTTTGAGTGTCTACATTTTTACCATTTTTATTTTTTGGCTTTAGTATAACAAGTTGTAGAATAAAAAAAGATAGTTGGTCAAGGTCTGATTACCCTGAGTATGGGAAGAGGTATTCCCCCTCAAATCAAGAGTTGATGAGGTGATTAGGTCATGGTTTGATAAATGGTAAATTGGTAGTAACGAGGCGGGTGAAATGAAAAGGTTGGGAATTTGAGACACAAACATTTGTATAAAATGTGACTAAAATAATAGCTAATATTTCACAAAGAATAAATTGCCAATGTTGGTACAAATAAGGTCAATTCTAAAGGGACATGTGATAGGGTTGACTAATCTACAACATTCATCATAACTAATCAGGTTAGGAATCTTAAGCCATCTATATAGGGTTAGTGTTGGTCATAGTTATCTAAGGTAGGAAGTACTCCCATGAAATAACATAATTGGTTAGTCATGCATAAGATGGTGTAAAGTTTAAAATTTTAACATGGTAAGGTTGGTCGATGTGATCAAAATGACCATGCAAGGTCATTCCAAAACATGTAAATGATCCAGGTCAAAAATGACCAATGTCAAGGTGGACTTGGGCTAATGGTTGGGTATGGGTTGGTAGGGGATGGATGACCTGAATCCAGATGCATTAGACAAGTGGATGTTGCTTACATAGTTCTATGGACATGAAATCCAAAATGAACTTTAGGCCAAATGTAGTTATTCACAAAATTTAAGATTTAAAAGGGGGTTTGTTTGTTGAAAATTGGGAAAAATGACTAAGGGACCCAACCATTGATAGTTAGGGTTACCCCTAAGATTGGTCATTGATGGTTTATCTTAAACATCAATAGTTAGGGAAACCCTAAAAAGCCAAGATGTAAAAAAGAAAAAAGGTAAGTCATTTTTACCATTTATTTGTTAGTTTTTGGATAATTTTGTCTTTTGGTGATTGTGAATAGAGGTTGTTAATGTGGAGAAGAGTTAGTGGTTGATTTCATTTGGTTAGGGTGATAAGATGTTGATTAGATGGAGGGTGGATGAGGGCATGGTTGATTGGTAGCATGAGGACTCTGACCATGCCAGTGATTAGGAAATGAGGTAGGGGTTATTTTAAAATTGATAATATACATGAATTTGTGGATGTAGAGTTGTATTGAGTAGGTTAGAGTAGTGGGGAAAGGTTTTTGAAAATGTCCTTGGGCCATGATGCCCTAGTTTTTGGG
Organism: Torreya grandis; assembly: GCA_037957365.1. Taxonomy (NCBI): domain Eukaryota; kingdom Viridiplantae; phylum Streptophyta; class Pinopsida; order Cupressales; family Taxaceae; genus Torreya; species Torreya grandis. Next base: position 94,409 of record JARHVA010006214.1, read on the forward strand.
TGTGGATAAAATTAGCCAAATTAGTTGGGTATATTTGGAGGGGAAGAGTTTATTGTAGTGGTTATGGAATATAGAATAGTATTAGGTGTTTTAATTTTGATTTTAGGTGTGTTTAGTTGTGTTAGGGTGGAAGAAGGTGATTGGGTTTCACCATAGGTGGTCATGCATAGTGATTGTTGATGGTTTGACTTGACCATCAACAATAAATCCTAAGGTAAAAGGATCCATAAATACCATTGAAAATTCAAGGAATCATCAATGGTCAAAGTGTTTTAGGGGTAAGTTTGGTTGAAAAAGGAATGAGTGATGCTACTTATAATAGTTTTTAAAGTTTTAATGTTTAATATTAAAATATGTTAATGTAGTGGTAAAAGTTGTTTAAAAGGGTAGGTGAAAGGTTTTGAAAGGTGAGTAAGATGTAAGGAAGTGTTTTAAAGTGTTGGAAGAAATTGGTTTAATTTTGATAGGATGAGATGTTGAAAGGGTATGGTGGGTAGAGCGAGGTGAGAGACATGTTAGGCATTAAAAAATAGTGTGTTAGGGTGGAAGTAAATAGCAATAGAAGGACATAGGTGTTTAAAATGTGTGCAAATAAAGGTAGAGAGATTTTTTTGAGTGTGAGATGTATGATAGGTTGAACATGGTACGTGTAGGTTGATATTGGTTATGATGTGGAAAATTAAGTGTTAATGTGAATGTGATCAAGTTTGCAAGACCATGAGAAGATCCAAATGAAGGATCAAGTCCCAAGGATTTTCATTAAGGTTTAAGATGGGATGATAATAGAGGAGTGGAGGAACATAAAGATGTTTGGCCTATAGGTTATGATACATAATCATCACCTACCATGGGATACAGCTATGATCATCTTGTTCATTGAGAGATGGGACCCAGTGATGAACACCTTCATGTTGTTGACCAGTGAGATGTCCATCTTGTTGGAGGATGTGACTATGATCACATGACTACCCATTTAGGGGGAACCAATATATCATGTATAGAGAGAGGATAGAAATTATTATATAGACCTTATATATGGAGAAAAATGAGAACATGTCACATGGCATGCATGGGTGTTTGGGATCAGACCACTTTATGAAATGGTCCTAGAGGATAGATGCTTGTTGATGATGATGGTGGTAGTAACCTATTTCACATTATCAAATTCAAGCCATGGCCAATTTCCATACCTGATATTGGGAGTATTGGTGGAGATGTTAATTGAGAGGACTATATTTGAATGGGCCTTAGTGATACTCATCCAAATATATAGGGAGATCTAGGCCTTTTAGGCACATAGATAATATGTTATTAGCATCAGTTTCACGCTTCACTACTAGGCATTTGAGCACATTCATGTGGTGAGACCATTTGGGGTACCATGGAAGGGATTCACCCAGGTAGCCTTTCATGTGGGATTTATGCAATGGAGTAGAGTTAATGCTTTGATAGGTGTCGAGGGAAGAGCTAGAGATATTGAGTGGTTTAGGGATGCATTGGAAGGTTTGGTGGTGGGAGATGTTGTATGGAGGCCATATGTAGATTGGCTTATTTAGCTCAGGTATAGGTACCATATATTATCTTTATAGAAATAACACTAGATTTATGAGAGGAGAGATGAGGAGACTGAACTAATCTCCTATGATCAAGTTAGGAGGTATTTTGGACTTGTTCAGGGGGTACCACCATATTTTTTATGGTATAGAAGGGAGGATGTTGAGTTCCCCCTCCTAGAGCCACAGCTATAAGAGGTCATACTAAACTTCAAGGAGCTATTATCTAGAGAAACCATTGTTGATGTAGGGATTATAGATGGTTATGTAATAGGGTTTTAGGCTAGATATGCAACAATAGACTTTAGATGGGGAGATGGTCAGTAGTTGATAGATGTGGAACTTGTAGGAGCATTGACATAGGATGTTCAGGTGATAGTGGAATTGGTAGCAACACAGGCCTACATTAGTAGATTATAGGGATAGGTGGCCACATCATAGGCATACAATATCACTTTATAGGGGTAGGTTACCACTTTGATTGGTGATCATGATATGACAAGGACCTTCCTAGATTTAGTTACATGGGAGAGAGATTCATTAAGATAAAGGGTAGGAGTGGCTACAATAGTAGCAACAAGACCTCCTGACATAGTTTTAAGGACATGGTACCTAGCCATTATTAAGGAGCTAAGGCATTATGAGGTGATAGTGCTAGCATAGCTACTGTTGGAAATGAAATATGGGGAATGCAGGTTCAGCTTAGTAAGGGGTCCATTTTTAGTGACTCTAAGATAGTGGACCTCTGTAGTAGGATAGACAGGTGTAGATGGTTTAGGTAGCAATGGTGTAGGAGGTAGTGGTGTATTAGGGGCCTGATAACTAGCTTATGTATATGATTTATATTTTTATATCAACCTACATGCTGATGATGTGAGATGTATATGAGAGAGAGAGACTCTCTGATATATTATGATATGTATATTTTTATGGATGTATATGATGACTATATTTTGATTATGGTGTTTTGATCATTTTGATGAGTATATTGACATGATGATGATTATGTTATTTTGTTTATGATTATATTCTTATGTTCATGATTATTATGTATTGATGATGTTCAAGATGACATATATGGTTAATGTTGATTCTTTAGTTAGGTAGTTGATGATGGATATGATGGATGTTGTTTAAAACATGTTTTTTGATTAAGATATTTGTTGTTATTTGTCATGGTTGTATATGATCATGAATATTTGATAGATAGGTTTTGATGATGTTGCTTATGAGAATATTATGACAATGTGATGTAATAATGTGATAATGTGGTTGATAGATAGGATGATACTTTGTGATAATGTGGTTCATAGATAGGATGGAACTTTACTATAGGGAATATGTTGATGATGTTTGATGATGATATTATGATGTTATACTGTGATAATGGTATGTTATAATTGATTACTATTTTTGGTTCTAGATGTTGTGTTTATGGGTAGGATATAATTTATATTTGATTGTGTGAATGGGAACATAATGGAAACACATAATGTAGGTATAGACAAAAAAAGTAAATGTGAGACATATGACAATATGAACTAATGAATAGAGGGAAAGAAAAAGGCATGATGTTTTTAATTGGCAAGGATCTAACAACTAGACACCATAGTCAAATAGACTTAATGAATATAAACTAGTCAAATGTTTCATAAGAGCATGCTTTGATTGAGAAAGAGGGTGTCATAATCAATTTGTATCAAGTAAGATCATAGTCCTTTGATTTTAGAGAAGGATTGAAGGGAAGAGAGGTGATAGGTAGATGGTTGAGTGTTAAATAAGTGAAAAGGTAACCCAGTGTGGGTTAGATTGCCCTTTATATAGGTGATCAAAGAACCATAATAGAGAATTCCATGCCTTAATATGATATGTATATTGATCAATGTAGGAAATCTAAAAATGGCAATTATAAGAGCTGATTATGGCTTACTTACTTTAATTTTGACATAGGTTTGTTTGTTGCTTTTGCTATTTTGATAATTTATTGAAGTTGGTTGATGAAAGAAGCCTCAAAGTGATTATTCCTTATCTATACTTCAAGGGAGAGGTCTAAAATGGGATTTTCATATGTATCCTTCAAGGGATCATTCTATTTTTAAGTAACCTTTAATTATTGGGTAATTGTCCTTCAATGGAGTAGTTTGCAATGCTAGAGATATAAATGCAAGTGATATTTTGAATGTGTGTTAGACATGGACAAGTCCATTTAAGATTAAAGGTTTACCTTTTATGGAGGCAAGAATTTAGCACAAAATATTAGTGATAGATAGGGAAAGTGTTTTTGAGAGATAATCGATCATGCAGTTCCATCTGATTAGAGATGAAAATTATTCATGAAAACCATGTCATGGGTAGAGCCATGGTGTCCAAGCTTAGGATTATGCTATAACTATGGTGGATATTCACATAGTTCTATGTTGTAATCAATTATTCCAAGAGGGATTAGGGATATGTAGGTGAAAGGGAGTTAAAATGTTATAAATCAAAGGATGGCCTTAAGTTAAACACAAAGGTGAGTTTGATCCTTGTTTCAACAAAAGAAAGGACAAAAATATGAAGCATTGAGAGGATCAGGTTCTAATTTTCCTTTGAAAAAGGATAAATGATAAGCTTATGATCCATAATTATGGGTTATGATGTCAGTTCCAAACTAATTGAAAGCAAAGTTACCCTTTTTTCTCTTATCCATATTAGTTACATGTTGATTTTCATTAAGGATGAGGTCTCTGATGTTAAACTCTCACTCTTTCAAGTGTTTTTTGTATGCAGGTTTGATTCACTCTTGATGGACATAAAGATTATTAAGGTAAGTGAGGTAATGTTCATCAAGGAGTTCAAGATATGAAAGGTGTTTTTTATGATAGTCATCCTCAAAAAGAATTTTGTGAATAGATATACAAAGGTATGGGATTTGTTCTTTGAGAGGCAAGACTACCTCAGCTCCAAATATCATAGAGGTTTGAATGCTAGTGTGGCAGTGTTAAGGTGTGGAGCCTAAAAGCTTCACATATGAGCGCATTACCAAAGTTTCAAGTTTACACAGTCACCGGCATCGGTTAGGAGCGACCGACGTTGGTCCAGTGCAGTTGAAGAGACGCTGGCGTCAGCAGATGATCGGCCGATGTCGGTCACAGGCAAGCAGGTAAGAATCGGCGTTGGTTACCTGTGCGTCCAGAATGCTATTTCTGAGGACAGAAGCGAGTTTTTGCATGATGAGTTTAATTCTTAGTCTTAAGTTCACATTTCTATTATTAGTAAGATTATTTTTAGAGCCCTTGTTCAAGAGGCTTAACTATTGGTTGTAAGTGCATGCTCAAGTTTCCTAATTCTATATGTAGAATTAGATCTTCTTAGCTTAGTGTGATTATTGTAGTAGTTCATTATATGTGAATGTTGAAGAATAGTACAGAGTTGTATCAATATAGGTTGTTGGATTTGATTGTACTTGAGAGAGAGAGAGCTCTTAAGGGATAGAGATCTAGAGAGAGATCTTGTGCATCTAAGAGAGGTGTGGAAGAAAGAAGTTTCTTCAATTATATTCCTTTTGTAAAGAGTTTAATACAAGTTTTCAGGGTGGTTTCTTGTATCTCTTGTTCTTTGCTATTATCTGATTCTAGTTACTTATCTATCTGATTTAATTTCGTGGCTTATTGCTTTCATAAGTGTAATCTATTATTGGTTGATCCCCAAAAAGTGGTATCAAAGCCTTGGTTGTAGGTTTAGAGTTTGATATCCAATAATTGGTATCAAAGCTCAGGTTCACTAACAGGTGGTTCAGATTTGTGTAGTGTGTATTGATTACAGGTTGCTCACAGGAGTTTCTGTAGGGATTTTTGTTTGAGTGGGAGAAGCAATGGCAGATGAAAGTAAACTGAGAATGGAGAAGTTCATTGGCAAAAACTATCAACATTGGAGAATGTAGATAGAGGACTATCTGTATCAGAAGGATCTATACTTACCATTAGGTGGGATTGCAAAGAAGCCCACAGACATGGAGGATGAAGAATGGGAAGTTCTTGATAGAAAGGCTCTGGGGTCTATAAGACTAAGTCTAGCATCCACTGTGATATCTAATTTATCACAGGCAAAAACAATGGTAGAGTTGATGACTACTCTAGCAAATCTGTACGAAAAACCCTCAGCTTCCAATAAGGTATATCTTATGAAGCAGTTATTTAATTTGCATATGTAGGAAGGTGGATCTGTATCTAATCACCTAAATGATTTCCATGGTATTGTAAATCAATTAAGTTCAGTCAAAATTGTATTTGATGATGAAATAAAAGCTCTTTTAATATTATGTTCTTTGCCTGAAAGTTGGCATAGCTTAGTAATGGCAGTTAGCAATACTGCATCTGCATCAAATATTCTAAAAGTAGAGGATGTTGTTAGTGTTATCTTGAATGAGGAAATTCATAGGAAAAGCACAAAAGAGACATCTGGGAACGTTTTAAGTTTTGAGAGCAGAGGAAGGCAAAAAGAGAAGAGCAAGAAAGGGAGATCAAGATCCAAGTCTAAGGGGAAAGACAGATCCAAATCCAGAAATGGTAGAAGGCCACAATGCTAGAATTGTGGAAAGATGGGGCACATAAGCAGAGATTGCTGGTTAAAGCCTAAGGAGGACAATCAACACGAAGGAAAAGAAGAAGCAAAGGTTGTAGGTATTGCACAAGATGCTTTAATATTCTCTTTGCATAATAATATAGAATCTTGGGTGTTAGATTCTGGTGAATTTTTTCATGCTACCCCTAATAGGGAATATTTTTGTGACTATATCCATGGAGATTTTGGAATAGTATATCTAGGGGATGATGAACCCTGTAAAATTATTGGCAACGGTAAAGTGCAGCTGAAAATGTAGAATGGCAACACATGGGTGCTGAGAAAAGTTATGCATGTTCCTAGCTTGAAGAGAAATTTGATTTCTGCAGGAAAGTTAGGGGATGAGGGTTGTACAGTAACTCTCACAGTAGAATCTTGGAAGGTGACCAAGGGTGCACTTGTTATGGCCAGAGGTAAGAGAGTAGGTACTCTCTATTTGTGTAATTGTGTTACTAACAATTCTCCTTCTGTATTATCTACTTCAGATGTGGATGCAAAATTGTGGCACTCAAGGCTTGGCCACATGAGTGAGAAGGGGATGTCAATTCTTAAGTCTAAAGGTAAGATTTCAGATTTGAAAAGCATGGATCTAGAATTTTGTGAGCACTGTGTATTTGGAAAATAGAAAAGGGTTAGTTTTCTCAAGACTGGGTCTACAAAGAAGAAGCATAAGTTGTAGCTTGTTCACACAGACGTGTGGGGACCAGCTCAGGTAGCTTCTATTGGAGGATCACAGTACTATGTTTCATTCATAGATGATGCTACAAGAAAGGTATGGATCTATTATATTAAGAAGAAATCTGATGTATTTGAGACCTTTAAGATTTGGAAAGCTATGGTTGAGAATGAAACAAGCAAAAGATTAAAGTGCCTGAGATCTAACAATGGTGGAGAGTTCTACAGTTATAAGTTCAACTGGTATTGTTACATGCATGGAATCCGTAGGCAAAGGATGGTTCCAAGGACACCTCAGTAGAATGGTATTGCTGATAGGATGAATAGAACAATCATGGAGTGTGCAAGATGTATGAGATTGCATGCTAGTTTTCCCTTAGAGTTTTGGGCAGAAGCTGTTGACATTGTAGTGTACCTGATTAATAGAGGACCCTCTATAGCTCTAGATGGTGGAATTCCAGAAGAGGCTTGGATAGGTAAAAAGGTAGATCTCTCTTTTCTCAAAGTTTTTGGTTGTGAAGCCTTTGTGCACGTAGATAAGGAAAATATAAAGAAGCTCGATGCTAAGTCTATGAGGTGCACATTTATTGGCTATGGCTCAGATGATTTTGGTTTTAGATTTTGGAATCTAGGAACTAACAAGATAATTAGGAGCCGTGACATTGTTTTCAATGAAAAAGTGATGTATAGTGATCAGCTGAAGAAGTTGAATCAATCTGGGCAGAGCAATAGTGAATTAGACGAGGTGACGGTCCAAAATGAGCTCGTGGGAAAAAGAAATAATCACTTGTAGGAAAACACAGAGACCGACGTCGATAGGATAGGAACCGGCGTCGACATAATAAAAACTGATGCCAGTCATATAGAGATCGATGTTGATAGGACAAGCACCAGTGTCAGTCAGGCAGAACTGGCGTCGGCTAGTAATAGGTCTGGAGGTGACCGAGGTCGGTCACTGTCAGAGAATTTGGGTGGACAGCGTGTTGTGAACGAGCCTCAGACATCCATCAGGAGGTTTGAAAGGGTAAGTAAGCCTCCAATTAGATATTCTCCTTCATTATTCTATTTATTGCTAACTGATGGTGGAGAACCAGAGAGTTTTGAAGAAGTAATACAGGTGGAGTCTAAGAGTCCGTGGGAGCATGGCATGGTTGAGGAGATGGAGTCCTTAAGAGAGAACCAAACATGGGATTTGGTTGAGTTGCCAGCTGGTAAGAGAACACTCAAGAACAGATGGACCTACAGGTTGAAAGAAGGTGAGAATGGATAGATGAGATATAAGGCCATATTTCTAGTGAAAGGATTTGCACAAAAGCCAGGTATTGATTTTGGTGAGATTTTTTCTCCTGTTGTTAAAATGACTTCTATACGGATTGTACTATCTTTGGTTGCTGTTGAGGATTTGCATCTTGAGCAGCTAGATGTTAAGATAGCATTTCTTCATGGAGATTTGGATGAGTAAATCTATATGGAACAACCAGAAGGATTTGAGGTCAAAGGTAAGGAGAAGTTAGTGTGCAGATTGAAGAAAAGCTTGTATGGCCTCAAGCAAGCTCCTAGACAGTGGTATTTGAAATTTGATAGGTTTATGACTGAGCATGGCTATAGTAGGTGTCAATCTGACCATTGTGTGTATTTTAAGAGATTGGATAATGGTAGATATATTATTCTAGTGTTGTATGTAGATGATATGCTGGTTGCAGGATCACACATGCAGGATATCTCTGAGCTTAAGGTGAAATTAGCTCAAACATTTGCTATGAAGGATTTGGGAGCAGCAAAGAAAATCCTTAGCATGAGCATTAAGTGAGATAGGAAAAATCACAGGTTGATATTGTCTCAAGAGGATTATGTGGACAAGGTGTTGAAATGGTTCAATATGCAGGATGCTAAACTGGTAAGCACACCTTTGGCTGGACATTTTAAGTTGAGTAAAGAACAATGTCCTAATTCACATGATGAGGTAGAGTACATGACTAAGGTTCCATATTCTTCCGCAATAGGGAGTTTGATGTATGCAATGGTGTGTAATAGACTGGATATTGCCCAAGCAGTGGGAGTTGTAAGTAAGTATATGGCCAATCTAGGTAAGGAACATTGGAAAGCAGTTCAGTGGATCCTTAGATATCTGAGAGGAACCAGCAGTAGGCACTTGTGCTATGGAGGTTCAGATACTTCTCTACATGGTTATGTAGATTCAGATATGGCAGGTGATTTGGATGGCAGGAGGAGCACTACAGGTTATGTTTTCACTGTAGGTGGAATGGCGGTTAGTTGGATATCTAAGTTGTAGAAGGTTGTTGCCTTGTCAACTACAGAAGCAGAGTATATTGTAGCCACAGAAGCTAGCAAAGAGATGATATGGATGACACGGTTCATGGAAGAGCTTGGAAGGGAGCATGGGAGTTTCAGATTATATAGTGACAGTTAGAGTGCAATCCATTTGGCTAAGAACTCAGCCTTTCATTCAAGAACCAAGCACATACAGCTAAGGTGCCATTTCATATGATAGGTATTGGAAGATGGTGATTTGAAGCTGGAGAAGATTCATATAGATAGGAATCCTGCTGATATGTTAACCAAGCCAGTTACAAAGGAGAAGTTGAATCTTCATTCAACTTCTATTGGTCTTCATGATTGAGTTGAAGATGGAGGAGATAAAAGATGTTGTTGTACAGGTACTGGTCCAGCTGTTTATCTCCAAGTGGGAGATTGTTAAGGTGTGGAGCCTAAAAGCTTCACATATGAGTGCATTACCAAAGTTGCAGGTTTACACAGTCACTGGCATCAGTCAGGAGTGATCGACGTCAGTCTGGTGCAGTTGAAGAGATGCCAACGTCGGCAAATGATCGGCCGACGTCGGTCACAGGCAAGCAGGCAGGAACCGGCGTCGGTTACCTGTGTGTCCAAAATTCTATTTCCAAGGATAGAAGTGAGTGTTTGCATGATGAGTTTAAGTCTTAGTCTTAATTTCATGTTTCTATTATTAGTAAGATTATTTTTAGAGCCCTTGTTCAAGAGGCTTAACTGTTGGTTGTAAGTGCATGCTCAAGTTTCCTAATTCTATATGTAGAATTAGATCTTCTTAGCTTCGTGTGATTATTGTAGTAGTTCATTGTATGTGAATGTTGAAGAACAATACAGAGTTGTATCAATCCAGGTTGTTGGATTTGATTGTACTTGAGAGAGAGAGATCTTAAGGGATAGAGATCTAGAGAGAGATCTTGTGCATCTGAGAGAGGTGTGGAAGAAAGAAGTTTCTTCAATTGTATTCCTTTTGTAAAGATTTTAATACAAGTTTTTAGGGTGGTTTCTTGTATCTCTTATTCTTTGCTATTATCTGATTCTAGTTACTTATCTATCTGATTTAATTCCGTGGCTTATTGCTTTCATAAGTGTAATCTATTGTTGGTTGATCTCCAACAGGTAGAACCATAAAGAAAAAGGGATATACAAATGTTAATCTCTACTTGAATCACCGACTACTTTGGTGAGCATTTTGATGAGAGTTTTTTAGAGGCTTCTACATATCCATTGGTTTATGGATGATAAGGTGAGGAAAAGCTTATCTAGATGCCAAAAGCATCTCAAATACCTTAGACCTTTTTATTTTTAAAATATTTTCCATTATTGGTGATGATTTTATGGGGAACATCAAAGTGGTAGATGATATGGTGACTGATGAAGTTGATAATTTTTTCAGATTTGGTGGATATGAGGGGGATGGATTTCACCCATTTGGTGAAATATTCAATGGTGGTAATGATATATTGATGTCATTGGAAGGAATGGGGATTGATTTCCCTAATAAGGTTAAGACCCCATTATGATAAGGGCCAATAATATTTAGATACATGAAGGCCATGAGTAGGTGCATGATGTAAGTTAGCATGTTTTTGACATTTTACACACTTCTTTACATAGTCACAATAGTCTTGATTAAGGGTGGGTCAGTAGTAGCCAAGGTAAATGATACACTTATCAATAGCTAGACCACTAAGGTGTCCCCCATAGACTCTATCATGTATTCCCTTGATGGTATGAGAGGCTTCAAGACTATGGAGATAGTGGAGAAGGATGCTATCAAAGCTGCATTTGTAAAGGATCCCCCCTAGTATGGTGTAATAAGAGGTAATCTAAACAAAATTTCTTTGGTCATTCTTTGAAAGGTTGGGTGTAATAATGCCAAGCTTAAGATAGTCAAAATTTTGATCATCCCAAATGTTGAAAAGAAATGTCTCCACACTAAAAATGGTAGGAAGATTAGAAATGATATATGAAGGAGTGATAAAGCAATAGACAATGAAAAATAATTTAGATTCAATAGGTTGAAATGGGATTTGGGAAGCAAGGGAAGCCATTGTGTCCATAAATTTATTATTAGATCAAGAAACTAACTAGATAAGGTAATGGTTAAATGATGTTAAGAGTACATATATGAGTTGCTTATACTTTAGTAGGACATCATTTTTACATTGATAAGATCTTGTGACTTGATTGATGACTAGTTACGAGTCACCATAGACACTGATGGTTTTGGCTCTTAAGGCTAGGGAAGTTTGAAAACCTATGACTAAGGCTTCATATTCATATATGTTATTGGTGCATTTGAAGTCAAGTTAAAAGGAAAGGGGAAGAGGTTCCCCACTAAGGGGAATGTGAATAATTCTGGCACCCCCACCATTTTGGCATTTATATCCATCAAAAAACATGGTCATTTGGTAGGTGGGTTCTTCTTGAGAAAGATTTATAATGGGCTCATTTGGAAAGACAAAAGGAAGAGGTTGATTTTTTGATAGAGAGTCTTTAACCAATTGGTAAACAATGACCTATCCTTTAATATGCTTTTATGGAACTCAAGATCAAACTCATCTAGGAGCATGAGCCACTTAGCCATATGCTAATTTTGGTATGGTTTGGAGTGTATATACTTGATGAGGTGATTTTTAGTGATGACATAGTTTTTATGATTAAGAAGATAGTGATGGAGTTTGGAGGCCACAAAAACTAAGGCAAGCTAGAGGTTTTTGGGATGGGTATACTGATTTTCATATTTGATGAGGGTACAACTAATGTAATAGATGGCTTGCTCTTTATTTTATTCATTATGATGTGTGAGTATTTCCCCTAAAAAGTGATCTATGGTAGATAGATAGGTAAAAGGTTGGTCTTCCTTATGAGGGGTGAGGACAGGTGGAGAGAGAAGGTACTTCTTGATTAAATCAAAGGCTTTTTGAATTTATTTGGTCCACTTAAAAGAGGTATCCTTATTTAAGAGGTGGTTTAAGGGTTGAAATTTATCTAATTGTTGAGAGATGATGTGATGGATGAATTGAATTTTTCCCTATAGGCTGCAAAGTTATGTAAGGTTGGTGGGAGGAGGAATATCTATGATTGATCTAACTTTAGTGGGGTCTATATTGATTCCACGGAGATAGATGATGAAACCCAAAAGCTTACCTCATAAGAATCCAAAAATACATTTCTTTGGATTGAGATTGGCATGATAATGTATTAGTTAGATGATTATGATGGTGAGAATAGCTAGGTGATCCTTATAGTGTTTGGATTTCTCAAGGAGATTGTCCACATAGTCCTCTACAATATTATGGATCAGATCATGAAATATGTAAGTCAATGCTTATTGATAGGTTTCTATAGCATTCTTTAGTCCAAATATGCCATGACCCTGTAGCAAAAGGTTCCCCATAGGGTGATAAAGGAAGTTTTATGTTGATCTTTGGGGGCAATCAAGATCTGATTATATCCTGATAAACCATTCATGAGAGATAACATTGCATGGTTGGTTGTAAGATAAAAAAGTTGGTCAATGTTTGGTAGAAGAAAATCATCCTTTAGGAAAGTGAGGTTGAGGTCATAAAATTTGATGCAGAGATGAAGTCTCCCTATGGTCTTGGTGATGGGAACAATGTTATAAACCCATTGTGGATAGTCGATGGGTTGAATGAAATAGATGGATAATATATGTTGAAGCTCTTATTTGACTAAGAGGGATATGCAAGGATGCATCCTATGAATATTTTGCTAAACTAGCTTAGCCTTAAGATGAGTAAAAATATTATAAAGGGAAATGGAAGGGTCAATACTAGGCATATCCTAGTAAGACCAAATAAATACTATACTATGGTCTCAAAGGAAAGAAGGGTGATCTTGTTGATCAATGGAATTTAAAGATTGGCCAATTTTGATTATATAGGGGTTATCCTAAGTTCCCAATTTGACATCAATGGTGGATTCATTCAACATAGTTTGGTGCTTAAGAGGAATAAATTTATGAATTAAAGAATACCCTATACCAAGATAGGCAAGAATGGAATCATCATCCTAACGTTGGATGGTGTTGATGGTAGGAAAATCATGTTCAATAATTTTAGGATGGATAAGAGGAAGGGTTTTCATTTGGCCATCCTTTTGACAAGTTAGGAGGCCCAAACTAATGGCGTTGATAAAAAAAAGTTAGATGGAATGATATCTAAGTCCTTAGATTTAGATGGAGATGGGGTTTGTGAGGATGGAGGTTCTTCATCAATAATGGCAATGGGTTTTGGTGATGTGGGTTCTTCTAGTGGTACAAATCCAAAGCCAAAGAACTCATGAGTTTTTTGAGTTTTTATGATGGGTAACTCATGAGGTCCCTATTCACAAATGCCAAGACAAAACCCCTTCCAAGTGCATTGGTAAAGGTAATATTTGGGAAAGGATGGTTTGTCTAGGTAAGAAAAATCAGTGGTGAATGGTTGGATGAATATTGTAGTTGCAAGAACAAGAAGTGGTTGATCAAGTCCCCTATACATGAAATTTGTTTAATTATTGGGGAGCTAGAAATGGATGATGGTTTCAATATTGGGATTGTAAGAAGGTTCATATTGGAGATTCCTATATTTTTACAGAGTAGGGAAATCATCTAAGGCTAAAAGTCACTATTCCCCAAGATAGATGTTGAAATATGGATTTCAAGGAGTCCTCAACCAAAATTTGGGATGAAGAGATGGTTGAGCTAGTTGATGATTCATCAAATTTGTGAGTAGAAGTGTTGATGGTTTTGGTTGGAGGGGTTGCCTTGTTATAAGTTATTTGAGAGATAGATGAAGGACATAGGAGAACATCATCAGGCTGGTATGTCATATTTCAAGAGGAAAAGGGACTAGGGTTAGTTTTAATGGTAACAACTTATCCATCATGCTTGAATTTGAAATATTGGTGTAAGGTCGAAGGGATGTAAATCATAGCATGGATCTAAGGGCATCTACGTAACACATTGTATTAGAAATCACTCTATATAACAAAAAATAGCTTAGGAATGGCACAAGGCCCCAAACAGATGTGGAGAACAAAGGTCCCTATGGTGGTGGCCATGGTGTCATTAAAATGGCAAAAGACCACTATACTTTTTAACATGATGTTTTTGGGTAGCTAACATTTGTCATATGCATGGGAGGAGATAATATTGATGTTGTCTCCTCCATCAATAATAACCCTCTTGATACATGTTTGATTGATGTATGTTGTGATGAAAAGGGGAGGATCAGAGTCCTCATGATTAGTAAGAGGTTGTAGGGTGCTAATAAAGGGTGAAAGAGGTTGAGGATCATCTAGTTGAACCTCTATAGATTGTAAAGCCTCAATCAATGCCTAGTAATGATGGGGTGAGGTGTTGACTAGTTCATAGAGGATAATTTTCCCTGATGTTTGGTGAAGTTGTTTTAACATGATGTGTTGGATGGATTCAGATGGGTTAGAGGTAGAGGGTCCCAAAATGGATACATTGGGATTTGGTGGTGGTATAGGTGAAGGTGTAGGTGTTTAGATTTGGTTGGAAGGTTAAAGGGTGGAAGGGTAAGTCCATGGAATGGATGCCTTGGCTTTTCCCTTATCTTTCTTTTTAGTTTGGGATCATGTAACCACATGAATAGTGTGGATAAAAGGGTTTGATGGGTTTGGTGGTTACTTTAGTTCCTCCCTCTCATCCTTAGGTAGGAGTGGGAGAGTTGGTAAAGGTTGGGTTGATGGTAAGATTGGTAATGGAAGTAAGAAGGATTCATATGACAAAAAATCATCCTCATCATATAGGCTATAAAGGAGGGATTGGAGAGCTTTAAAAAAATTTCATGTCATGTATCAGTGCCCTATGGTATGCACAGATCAAGTTATTATTAAACTAGTAGGGTTTGGTATTAGAAGGTTAGAATGGTTTGATAGGTGGTAAGTTAATGGAGGAAGTTTAAAATAACATCTTTAAGATAGTTGAATAGGATTCCAAAAAAAGTGTTAGAGGTGATGGATTTTTGGTTTTACAAGTGGGAACCTTCTTGGGCATAGGTTTTATTATGGGAGTTGTGGTTGGAGGAAATATTTTGGTTTATGGTTTTGGTTGGGTTTTCTTGGTTACGGTAGGTTTGGGGATTGGAGGTTTGGATATAGAATACTTGGATGAGGAAGATTTAGCTATAAGTGGGAAAGTAGAGGTAGATAAGTTGGTTAAAAATGATGGAGAACTAGATGGTTTGATGGGTGTAGGTGGATAAAATGGGGATGGTTTATTAGATTAAAAATATGTAATTGGGATGATATAAGGATGGGGTCCTATAATACAATTTAAGTGGGAATGAGGTGGTATGGGTCTAGTTTGAGGTGGAGGTTTAGGTAACTCTACCTTCTTAATTGGTTTAGTTGGATTTTCCTTTGGTGGGATAGATGGGGTTAAGTCCAATCTCAGAGGGGGTTGAGTGTGACTAGGTGTGGAAAGAATTCCTAGGTTGTTTGGTGAGAGAGGCATAAGGTGATTTGGTAATTTTAGACGGAAGTGGTTGGGATGGTACACTTACGATTTTGGAAGAGTTATTTGGTGAAGAGTTAATAATTGGTTTAAGGGTGGATTCAAGGGAGGTTGATGATTCAAATTTGTTTTGGTAAGGGAGCTTGAGAGCTGTATCAATGTTATGTTGGGAAGTGAACTCTAAACTTCAGATGATCCTAGAAAAAGGCTTGTTAATGGGCTTAGTTCCTTGGTTATTTATTTTAAAGATTAAGACTTTAGGAGGAGAAGAGGTAATGGTTTCTTTAATTTTGATGAATGGTTCCAAAATTGGTGGTTGGGTAGATGATGTACTCTCTTCTTGGTTTGGGATAGTTTCTAAAGAGGCAATGGATGATTGAATGATACGGGAGGTAGGTATGGTGTCTTCAAATGAAGGAAAGGATAGAGTTTACTCCATTTTTTGGGTGTCCAAAGAGATGGATGGCAGTTCTACCACTTGAATAGGTGGAGTGGAAGAAGAAGAAATGATTATAGAGGAGGTTGTCTCCTTTGGTGTTTCCATCAAAGGAGAGGTAGATAAAGCTAAAGTTTCATTAAGTAAAGAGAAAGGGGTGGCTAATGTAGACACCTAAAACTAGCCATCGATAACCTCCAATTAGGCTTTTGACCAATTTCTACCAAAATGCATAATTTGGCCTAAAAACACTAAATCACATTAAATGAGTTGAACCTAATATATTCAAGTGTTGATTCTAGCTAGGGTATCCCTAAATGGGGAAGTGTAATTTATGGGTTAGCTAACTTTGATAAGATCATTCCAAGTTAAAATGCTAATTTTTCACCTAGGTGCTCTGGATTCATCTTTCTTATCAAATCTCTTGCACAAGACATGTGCCTTCATTATTTATTATTGGTAACATCCTAAATGGGACAATAGATCCAATGCATCTAACATTACCTTCCAATTCTAATGCAATCAATTTTTAGACTAATAACAAGGAAATCTAATCAATTTGAGTAATTTATGCACAAAGTGCTTAATCATGCTTAAGAACTAATTAAACCAAATTAGAGCCTAATTAAGAATTCCATGGAAACTTGTTGAATACTAGTTTTTAGAAATGAATATTAAATATTTGCATCATCAAGTGACCTCATTTCTTGGGAAGACATCCCTAGGCCATAAATGCCACAAATATCAGGATTCATGCCTCCCATGCTCATCAAAGCCCTCCATTACTCTCAATTTCTCCTATATCCCAAATATTGATGAGCCTATTTATCAGTTTTAATAGAATAATTGGATTAATCTTTAGCCACACATCTCAATCTTGACATGGATGGTTTAGGTTAATTCTAGCCATTTACAAAAATCTATAAATAGAGAGGCCATGAACATTATTTCTAAGCTATTTTGGTGCTAAGTTATTATGTTTAAATATCTTCAAAACACGTGATTATAATGCAAAATTGATTACAAAGCTTCATGCAACTAGTTTTACCATGCCACATTGATTCCAAGCCAAACCAAGCCACAACCCAAAGGTGCTAAGGAGAGATGAAGGTAGACAGGATTCCATTGCCAAGGACTTCATGAACACAAAACCAAGCAAGCCACTACTACAAAGGCATTTGGAGCATCCAAGGAAGGTGAATGAATTCTTCTATTTTTCCTTACTTTTTAGTTGTGTTTGTCATTTATTTTTGTTACTAAGCTCACCTTAGTAACTAGGAATGAAGGTGTTAGCTTATTGTATTATTTTTCAATTTGTTTTGTGAATTTTGTCACTAACACCATCCTAATCTCCTATTCTTAGTCAAATTCCTTTTTCATATAATGGCATGCCCAATGCGACCAGATGCATCTCACACATAAATAAGATCATTATGCAACTAAAAAATATTCATTTGGATCATTAAAACTCTTTTAATTTGATTTTCTAACTTTATTTTTCCATTTTTCTTTGTCATGGGTTTACATAGTAACTATCATCAGTTAGTAAAACCATCATCAGTTGGCATATCCATCATTGGTCATTGTTGGTATAACCATTGAAAGCTAGATAACCATCATTGGTTACTTTGTTTATTTACTTGCTTATTTGTTTTCTTTCAGCACTATTGCCTTGACTCATTCTATATGAATTCATGGGTGATTCCTCAAGCATATTATTCTTTAGTCTATCCATATTCATACATCAATATTATCATCATGGTTTTTATCATTGGTGTATTGTTTTCATGTGTTTATTAGATCAGGAGTCAGTCCTTATGCATATTTTGGGATAGTTTTCATGGTGTTATATCATGAAGCCTACCATCACATGCTACAACATAAATTATCTTCAAAAATGTCTAAAATCAATGGAGCCACATAATTTTCTCCTTGTCACCTTGGTAAATCCTTCAATATGACCCTTGATCAGATTAACCCATTCACCATTCTAGTTGTATCATTGCTAATAAGGACAATCATCTCCTCATTAGTAGGTACAACTAGATCATTTATAATGATCAATATTATTCTTCTATCCATCTCTTTCATCACTTTGTACCTACTCATATTTAATTCTTATTCTAAGTTATATCCTTGATTTATGCTTTCTAATCAACCTTGATTGGGGCACAATCATCTTTAGCCAATCTAGGTCCCCTTAATGATTATAACCAGCTATAGGCAAATCATTATTTTTACTTTTATTTCTAATTATAATCACCTTTGGGAAAATTAGCATCCTTTTTAAATCAATGCATGCAGTCATTTTCTCATTTGGATTAATCTTAAACATAGGTTAATTATACCATTCTTTTCTTTTCTTTTTGAGGGACCATCCATCAACAAATGTGATGGCCACTCCCTCAAGGGGATATCATCCTAGGCTTCCCAAACACCATTTGGGGATTTGTTCTTCAACCATTATCTTATTTGTAGCATATAAGCCATTTCTCATTATTTGATAAGACATTGCCTTACCTACAGTTTCTAACATCTTCCCAAATAGGGGCAAATTGTAGACACCTAAAACTGGCCATTGATAACCTCTAATCAGGATTTTGACCAATTTCCACCAAAATCCACAATTTGGCCTAAAAACACTAAAACACATTGAATGAGTTGAACTTGATATATTCAAGTGCTGATTTTGGCTAGGGTATCCATAAATGGGGCAATGCAATTTATGGGCCATCTAAATTTGATTAGATCATTTAGTGTTAAAATGCCAATTTTGCCCCTAAGTGCTCTAGGTTCATCTTTCCTATCAAATCTCTTGCACAAGACATGTGCCTTTGTTATTTTTTGTTGGTAACATCCTAAATGGGATAATGGATCTAATGCATCTAACATTGCCTTCTAATTCTAATCTAGTTGAATTTTAGACCAATAACAAGGCATTCTAATCAATTTAAGTAATTTTTGCACAAAGTACTTAATCATGCTTAAGAAATAATTAAACCAAATTAAAGCCTAATTAATGATTCCATGGAAACTTGTTGAACACTTGTTTTTAGAAATGAATATTGAATATTTGCATCATCAGGTGACCTCATTTCTTGGGAAGGCATCCCTAGGCCATAAATACCATAAATATTAGGATTCATGCTTCTAATTCCTCATCAAAGCCTTCCATGCCTCTTAATTGCTCCTCTATCCCAAATATTGATGAGCCCATTTATCAATTTTAATTACATAATTGGATTAATCCTTAACCACACATCTCAATCTTGAGATGGATGGTTCAGGTTGATTCTAGCCATTTGCAGAAATTTATAAATAGAGAGGCCATAAACATCATTTCTAAGCTATTTTGGTCCAAAGTTATTATGCTCAAATATCTTCAAAACACATGACTATGAAAATTTATAATGTATAATTGATTAAAAAGCTTCATGCAACTAGTGTTACCATGCCAAATTGATTCCAAGCTAAGCCACAAGCCAAAGGTGCCAAGGAGAGATGGAGGCAGACAAGCTTCCATCACCAAGGACTTTATGAGAACACAACTAAGAAATCCACTACTATAAAGGCATTTGAAACATCCAAGGAAGGTGAAGGAATTCTTATTTTTTACTTACTTTTTAGTAGTATTTGTCATTTGTTTTTATTACTAAGCTCACCCTAGTAACTAAGCATGAAGGTGTTAACTTAGTGTGTTGTTTGTCAATTTGTTTTTTTCAATTTTTCGCTAACACCATACTAATCTCCTCTTCTTATTCAAATTCCTAGTTCACATAATGGCATGCCCGATGGGACCAGACGCATCCTACACATGAAGAAGATCATTATACAACTTTAAAATCTTCATTTGGATCATTAAAACTCCTGAAATTTGATTTTATAATTTTTTTTTGGCCATTTTTATTTATCACGGGTTTACACAATAACCATCATCAATTGGCATGGCCATCATCAATCACTATTGGTATAACCATTATCAGTTAGATAACCATCATTGGTTACTTTGTTTATTCACTTGCCTATTTGTTTGCTTTCAACACTATTGCCTTGACTTAGTCTATCTGCATTCATGGGTTATTCCTTGAGCACATTATTCTTGAGTCTATCCATATTCATACATTAATATTATCATCATGGTTTTTATGATTGATGTATTATTTTCAAGTGTTTATTGGATTAGGAGTCAGTCCTTATGCATATTTTGGGATAGTCTACATGGTGTTCTATCATGAAACCTACCATCACATGCTACAAAAAAAATTAACATTAGAAAGGTCTACAATAAATGGAGCCATAGAATTTTCTCCTTGGCACCTTGGTAAATTATTCCATCCCACCCTTGATCAAATGAACCCATTGGATATTCTAATTATATCATTTATAATAAGAACAAGCATCTCCTCATTGGTAGGTACAATTGAATCATTTCTAATGATCAATCCTACTCCTCTATCTATATCTTTGATCACTTTTTACCCACTCATATTTAATCTATATTTTAGGTTATATCCTTGAGTTATGCTTGTTAATCAGCCCTAATTGGGGTAGAATCATCTTTAGCCAATCTAGGTCCCCTTAATTATTATATCTACCTATGGGAAAATCATTATTTTGACTTTTATTCCTGATTATAACTACCTTTGGGAAAATTAGCATCATTTTTAAATCAATGCATGCAATCATTTTCTCATTTAGATTAATCTCAACCACAGGTTAATTCCACCATTATTCTTGTTTCTTTTTAAGGGACTATCCATCAATAAATGTGATGGGCACTCCCTCAAGGGGGCATCATGTTAGGCTTTCCAAACATGATTTAGGGCTTTGTTCTTTAATCATCATCATATTTTTGGCATACAATCCATTTCTCATTATTTTAAAAGACATTGCTTTACCTATGACTTGCAACATCTTCCCAAATAGGGGCAAACTGTAGACACCTAAAAATGGCCATAGATAACCTCCAATCAAGTTTTTGACCAATTTCCACTAAAATGCATAATTTGGACTTAAAACATTAAAATATATTAAATGACTTGATCTTGATATATTCAAGTATTGATTTTAGCTAGGGTATCCCAAAATGGGGCAATGTAATTTATGGGATAACTAACTTTGATTAGATCATTCTGAATCAAAATGCCAATTTTGCACTTAGGTGCTCTAGATTGATATTTCATATCAAATCTCTTGCATAAGACATGTGCCTTCATTATTTATTGTTGGTAACATCCTAAATGGGATAATGGATCCAATGCATCTGACATTACCTTCCAATTCCAATCTAGTTAAATTTTGGACCTATTGTCCCCCAAAAGCATCACTCATTTTTGGGACAAAATTTGAACTATTTTGGTCCTATAGACCAAAATCCTCTCTTCCCCTTTCAAAATTTTTTATGTGCATTCTAATTCTCCATTATTCAATCTTTTAAGAAATCTACAGACTCTACAGGCTTAAAACTATGGACTCTGCAGGATCATTTCTATAGACTCTGTAGGCTTGAATCTACAGACTCTACAGGCTTGAATCTACGGACTTAGTAGGAAGAAAATCTATGAACTCTACAGGCCAAGTTCTACAGGCTTCACAGGTTGATTTTTATGAACTCTACAGGAAAGAAGAAAGCTCTCAACACTTAGGCAATTTCAAAGTTGGTTCAACGGCAAGCTTCTAAGCAAAGATTAAATTATTGAACCATTAAACCATTGAACCTTAAACCAAAAAGGTTCAAGGGTTGAATGGGTTCAAAGGTTCAATGTCATCAACAAGAGTTAAGTGCATTTGTCAAGGTTCAAAGTTCAACCGCTTCAAGGTTCAACGGCTTCAAAACGCTTATCAAAGAGAAGAAGGCTTGAACCATTGAATTGTTGAACCATTAAACCATTTTGGTTCAACAGGTTCAATGGTTCAAAGGTTCAATGCGTGATTGGTTCAAGAAAACAAAGGACTTAGCTAAATAAAGGGATTGAACCAATTAAACCATTAAACTATTGAACCAAATTTGGTTCAATCGATCAGTTCAATCGGCAAGTTTAAGGGAGTGCCCCAAAGTGAAAATATTAAGTGCTCTTGTGGAAGGTAGGGAACATTGGTTCAAAGATAAAAGGCAAGAAAGCGATTGAACCAAGGAGCCAAGAAGGCTACCCGAACCATTGAAATAGTCAACCAATGACATCCCCTTGGATGTCAAATTTAAGGTAATGAAATATCTGCTAAGTTTTAAATGTGGTGCGAAACCTAAAAACAAACTCAGTGACCAGCTGAAGGAGCTGAAAGAGTTGGCAAAGCTAAGAATATAGCCCATTGGTCTCAAATTATAGGAAAAGACAAAACCAAAAATGGGAAAAGATAGCATGGGATCTTAAATTCTAGGAAGAGACAAAGCTGGAAAGGACAAAAGCATAAAGAGGAGAACACCATAAATATCTGTGTAAAAGTTATTTCAGTAGCTGGAACAATATGCAAAGTAGATTTTTGAGCTTTCAAACATTCAAGGATGCAAACCTATTTTTCTTCCATAAAGTAATGATGAATTGGACAGCTGCATAGATATCAGGAAAATGACCAGATAGTTGATACTAAGAAGAGACATATTAGAGGAATTGACACACCATATTTAAGACAATTGCCCTATTTTCAATGTAGTCCTTTGACAAACTTGGAAATGCATTCAAGGAATTGAATGCATAGCATGGGCCATTATATGGAAAAAATCACCAAGTCTTCCATAGCTGCTATATATTTTAATCTCTTGTATCATTCTAGGAGAGACTTTTCATTTTTACAGGAGCAAAATGCTGCCCAGTTAAAAGGAGAATACTGAGACTTTGCGCTCAAATTATAATTTCATTTCATTTTATCTAGATGAGAAAACAAGTTATTTATAGACTTTTTGCTATTTTGGCTTGTATCATTTTAGGAGATTATTCTTATGTCTATCTTTTGAATGTGTTCTCATCTATTTAATTTGGAAAGAAAAATTAGTGAAAGTAATTAGTAAAGTGTCCTGAAATCAACTGTGAGGAAGACTTTGTGCTTTCACATTTGCTTTCAGTGTGTTTTTTTCTTTTCCTTCTATGTTGAGTTTTTTGGGATGACTTTGTGCCCCCATTATCCTTTGTGACTAATTGGGTAGTTGAGGTGGAAACTTTGGGTTCTATTTCATCTTATTGGTTATTGTGCCTGTGGTACTAGCTTCTTGTTACTACATGAAAGAAATTCATGTTGTTTTCTACAAGAACACGTATGAAAGAAGAGAGGTTCCTTTAGTGTTTTCACCAATATTTTCTCCTTTGTTTGTGAACATCATCTCTAAAAAAAGAGAGATGGATGAGGTATCCCACCCCTGAGTGTTATTTTTTGCTTATCTATATAGTATATAGCTCCTACATATTTATAGGGAACCTCCCCTTGATGAGAGGAGAGATTTGTCCACCTCTAATGTAGTAAACCTGCACACTAGGCCAACCAATCTCCTTTTCTATGGATGATAATACCTATTTTGCTCAATCAGACAACTGACTGACAAAATATTCACCCAACAATTTTTAGTGACTCCACTGGGGACATAATAATTTTGTACAATTTGGAACATCATGTTTTAGATTGAAACATCACCTGTGTCTTACCCATTATCATTATAACCTTATCCATGCATTCCACTATGGAAGAATGAACTACTCCAGTGCTTTCCCATTGTTAATTTTTCCTCCCCAGCCTCGTACAATAATTTTTAGCGACTCCATTGGGGATGAATGTGCAGTCTGAAACCTCAAGTTTCAAATTGAAGCAGTTCCTTCCCTTATCCATTATATAGACTTTGGAAACTTTGTTTTGTGTCTTACCCATTATCATTATAGCCTTACCATTTTCCTCCATCTCCATTATTTTATCTGGTCTGCAAAACTAGAGCTGCTAGAAAAGAGTGTGCAGTTTGAAGCCTCAAGCCTCAAGCTGAAGCAGGGCCAATTCTTTTCCATTTTTGTTCTACAATCTGGCCACTCCACCCAGATTTGTTATCCCTATTTTTCATAATTAAATCATGGCAGTTTGAGGCCCTTGGGGTAACTCTTTTGGCCCACTCAACTTTACTCCACCTCTGCATGAACTTCCACATAGCTGAAGAAAGAACTTCCCCAAATTCTTTGGATATGGGAGAGTTCACCCTGATGAACACATTGAAGCCTTTAACATAGCCTGTGGTGTGATAGGGGTGGAATTTAAGGACATGGTAGTCAGGATTTTTGTGGAGACCCTAAAAGGTGTTGCTGTAGAGTGGTTCTACCATCTGCAAGCTAGATCAATGATAGACTAGAATACCCTAAAAGCCAAGTTCAAAGCAAGGTTCAAGCCCACAGAGGATGCCCATGTCTTGCTAGCCTAGCTCACCCAAATGAATAAAGAGCCTCATGAGCTTATGAGGTATTTCATTGCCAAGTTTCACAAGCTAAGAAATAGGATTCCTATAATTGCTCAGCCAACACCTAAAAACCTCAAATGCTTCTTCATTAACTCATAACTACCTGAAGTAAGTTTTTTGTTGAGGCATGCTGGCCACATAAACCTTGTTACTACTCAAGACTTGGCTATTAAGGTTGAAGATGACCTTATCTTGGCAGGAAAGATAAGGAGAGATCTTAACAGAGGTAAACCATCTTCATCTTCTGGATACTCACCCACAACCACCACTGATAAAATGGTACAAAAGTTGGCAAATGAATTACTAGAATTAAAAAGGTAAATGGAACAAGTATGTCTTATGCTCCTTCATACAGAGATGTACCAAGGAGAACATTCCCTAATCAACCATATCAAGGCAACATTGTTAGAAGTCAAGGGAAACTAAATTGTCTTCCTCCCCATAGAGGAACCTTACCCTGGAAGCACCTCTAACCAACTCAGTAGTTGGATATCTAGAAACAAAACATGATTTCTCTTTCCAACATAAGTTTGAGCAAGAAAATGATGCTGATATCTTCATGAAGGATCAAGAAGAATTAGCTGGTGACTCCCACATTGGTTTCCTGAATTACCAAGATGAACCTATAAGTGAAGATGAAGTAGTCAAAGGATCATACACAATATTCACCAAGTCTAAAAATCAGTTAGTCTAGCAGGTTGATAAAGAAAAGGTAGAGGAGTGACCCCAAACAAAAATTTCAATTGTTAAGTAGATAACCCCTCTTCTTTTCTAGTCAAAGGACCCAGTGATTGCCAAAAAGGCAAGTACATCAAACATTTCTACACCTTCTACTTCAAATTCACAGACCAGTCCTCCCCCTCCCAAAAACTAAAATGATGAACTCCCATCCCCTCTTCCAAGTCCATTTCAGTCATTTGATATAATTGATCATATCAAAAAATCCAAAATTCAAATGATTGAATTTGAATTCTTGCAAGTGAATCCTGAGCAGTTAAACATTGGTAGAGAACTAAGTGTGGACTTGTCTGAGGCAAAAATTGTGATCACCCAAATGACAGCCCCTGTAGCTCAAATTCTATTTGAGCCTTCAAGTAGGGGTAATTACTTCTTGACCATAGAGGATGCTCATGTCTCAGCTAATGAAATTCTCATTGCTGGCAATCCAAGATTTGATCCAAATAAGACATCAAAAGAATTGGTAGGGTGCAGTACAAATGAAGAAGGATCTTCCATCTCTAATGAAGAAAAATATGATAGAAGATCAACTTCTAATGATGCTTGGATCCTATAATTCAATGGAAATGATTCTTCCACTAATGGTAGAGCTAGGATTGTGTTGATATCTCCTCAAAGAGATATTTTTCCTTAATGTAAGTCAGTTTAACAACACCAACAACACAGCTGGATGTGAATCTCTATTGCTCAGATTGAAGAATGCTCAGGATAAGGATGTCAAACTCCTTCACACCAAAGGAGATGTTAAACTGGTGGTTTGTCAAGTGTCTGAGGGGGATAATCAAAGCATGTGCTGGACTGAACTAGCAAACAACAAGCTATGGTGGTGGACCATAAAGCTGTACTCCAAAGTCAGCAAAAGGAACTGTTCACCAAGAGAGCAAGGAGTCATAGTTTTTATATTGAAGACCACACCTTGCCATGGGGCAAGAAGAGAGAACCAAGAGGAATGCATAGAAAGTGTGATTCCTGGTGGAGAGTTCCATTCGCCCATCACTGATTTTGAGGATAAAATGGTTTCCTACTGGTTTATCAAGATGGAATGCCATTTTCATTATCTCATAATGGGCAACATCTGAATCACTTCAATTCTTGAAGTATCAGAGAAGTTCACCTATACATATGTACATTTGTATAGTCTTTAGTTCTATTTTGTGCCTTTTTTCCATTTTTTGGAGCCCTTCTTTTTGGTAGCATGACTCCATAGCTCAATGGCATACTTTAGGTCACTAGAGATTCTGGTTTCTAATCCCCTTAGTTGTTTCAAAATTTTAACTAAGGAAGTTCCCCAATTGGAGCCAACTGTTGTCCCCCAAAATCATCACTCATTTTTGGGATAACATTTGAACTATTTTGGTCTTACAGACCAAAATCCTCTCTTCCCCTTTCAAAAATTGTTTTGTGCATTCTAATTTTCCATTCTTCAAGCTTTTCAGAAATCTATGGACTCTGCAGGATTAAATCTATGGACTTTGTAGGCTCATTTCTATGGACTCTACAGGATTGAATCTATAGACTTTGTAGGCTTGAATCTACAGACTTTGTAAGAAGAAAATCTATGGACTCTGCAGGCCAAGTTCTACGGGCTTTGCAAATTGATTTCTATAGACTCTATACGAAAGAAGCGAGCTCTCAACACTTAGGTGATTTCAAAGTTGAT
Source organism: Torreya grandis (assembly GCA_037957365.1). NCBI lineage: Eukaryota > Viridiplantae > Streptophyta > Pinopsida > Cupressales > Taxaceae > Torreya > Torreya grandis. Next base: position 121,295 of record JARHVA010006214.1, read on the forward strand.
TCAATGGCAAGGTTCTAAGTAAAGATTAAACCATTGAACCATTGAACCTTGAACCAAAAAGGTTTAGGGGTGTAATGGGTTCAAAGGTTCAATGTCATCAGCAAGAGTTAAGCGCATTTGTCAAGGTTCAAAGTTCAACCATTTCAAGGTCGAACGGCTTCAAAACACTTATCAAAGAGAAGAAGGCTTGAACCATTGAACCATTTTGGTTCAAAGGTTCAATGGGTTCAATGGTTCAAAGGTTCAATATGTGGTTGGTTCAAGCAGACAAAAGACTTAGCCAAATAAAGGGATTGAACTGATTGAACCATTGAACCATTGAACCAAAGCTGGTTCAATCAGTCAATTTAATTTGTAGGTTCAAGGGAGTGTCCCAAAGTGAAAAGACCAAGTGCTCTTGTAGAAGGTAGGGAACATTGGTTCAAAGATCAAAGGCAAGAAAGCGATTGAACCAAGAAGCTGAGAAGGCCACCCAAACCATTGAAATAGTCAACCAATGATGTCATTATGGACATCAAATTTAAGGTAATGAAATATCTGCTAAGTTTCAAATGTGGCATGAAACCTAAAAACAAACTCAGTGACTAGCTGAAGGAACTGAAAGAGCTGGAAAAGCTAAGAATATAGCCCTAAGGGCTCAGATTTTAGGAAAAGACAAAACTAAAAAGGGAAAAAAATAGCTTGGGAGCTTAAATTCTAGGAAGAGACAAAGCTAGAAAGGACAAAAGTAGAAAGAGGAGAAGCCCAAAAATATCTATGCAGAAGTTATTCTGGTAGATGGAACAGTCTGCAAAGTAGATTTTCAAGATTGCAAACATTCAAGGATGCAAGCCTATTTTTCTTCCATAAAGTAATGATGAATTGGAAAGCTACGTAGATATCAATAAAAGGACCAGATAGTCCATACTAAAAAGAGACATATTATATGAATTGACATGCCATAGTTAAGATAGCCACCCTATTTTCAATGCAGTCCTTTGACAAACCTAAAAATGCATTCAAAGCATTGAATGCATAGCATGGGCCATTATATGGAACAAAGTGCCATGTCTTTCTTGGCTACTATATATTATAATCTCTTGTATCATTCTAGGAGAGATATTCCTATTAACATAAGCAAAACTCTACCCAGATTGAAAGGCATTACTAAGACTTTGAACTCAGATTGTTTTTCATATTTCTTTGATTGAATGAGAAAGCAAGTTACTTACAAACTTTGCTCTATTATAGCTTGTGCTACTTTAGGAAATTGTTTTTATGTCTATTTCCTAGAAGCATTCTTGTTTATTTGATCTAACAAGTAGAACTAGTGGAAGTAATCAGGAAGGTGTCCTGAAACCAGTTATTTTTAGACTTTGTGTTGATATAATTGTTTTTGGTGTGTGTTTTTAGTTTCTTTCTATATAATGGACCTTGGGATGAATTTTTGACCCCATTGTTCTTTTTATTTCACTATTAGGCAGTCAAGGTGGAGACTTTGTGCTACATCTTAGATTGCTAGTTACTCTGCACCTTTGGTTACCAGTTACTTACCAGAAATATTCCTATTGTTTGTAAGAACAAGCACTTTTAAAATAAGAGAAGTGCCTTCTATCATTTCACCAAGATTTCTACTATCCAGGAAGGGATTTGGCTCTTGGTTTAATGTTACTTCTAAAAGGAGAGAAGTACCTTCACCAATCACCCAAGATTTCTCCTTTGATTTGTGAGCATCATCTCTAAAAGAAGAGAGATGGATGGTTTATCCTACCCCTGTGTGTTATTTTATGCTTATCTATATAGTATATAACTCATACATATTTATAGGGAACCTCCGTTTAATGAGAGGAGAGATTTTTCCACCTCTAATATAGTAAACCTGACCACTAGGCTGACTAATCTCCTTTGCTATGGATGATAAGACCTATTTTGCTCAATCAAACAACTGACTGACAAAATATTCACCCAACAGGACCAATATCAAGACATTCTAATCAATTTGAGTAATTTGTGCACAAAGTGATTAATCATGCTTAAGAACTAATTAAACCAAATTAGAGCCTAATTCATAATTCCATGGAAACTTATTGAATAATTATTTTTATAAATGAATATTGAATATCTGCATCATCAGGTGATCTCATTTCTTTGGAAGACATCCCTAGGCCATAAATACCACAAATATTAGGATTCAAGCCTCCCATGCCTCATCAAAGCCCTCCATGCCTCATAATTTATCTTTTATCCCAAATATTGATGAGCCTATTTATCAATTTTAATTACATAATTAGATTAATCCTTAGCTAAACATCTCAGTCTTGAGATGGATGGTTTAGGTTGATTCTAGCCATTTACAAAAATATATAAATAGAGAGGCCATGAACATCATTTCAAAGCTATTTTGGTGCAATGTTATTATGCTCAAATATCTTCAAAACACAAAATAATGCAAAGCTACAATACAGAATTGATTATAAAGCTTCATGCAACTAGTGTTACCATGCCACATTGATTCCAAGCCAAGTTAAGCCACAAGCTAAAGGTGCCAAAGAGAGATGAAGGTAGACAAGCTTTCAATTCTAAGGACTTCATGAGCACAAAATTGAACAATCCATTAGTACAAAGCATTTTGAACATCCAAGGAAGGTGAAGGAATTCTTGTGTTTTTGCATACTTTTTAGTTTTGTTTGTCATTTGTTTTTGTTACTAATCTCACCCTAGTAACTAGGCATGAAGGTGTTATCTTGGTATGTTCTTTGTAAATTTTTTTTGTGCATTTTATCTCTAACACCATACTAATATCCTCTTCTTAGTCAAATTCCTAGTTCACAGGTAATTATTTCATTAGGGTATCCAATGAAATAGAGGGTGAGTTCTCTATTTCCATTTGGGTTAGTGAGGTAATGGTCTCTTCAACAATCACCTAGTTATTAATAACATTGATTGTGTGTGTCTCATGAGAGTGAGAGAATTCAGGTTGGTAAACATGGTATTGGGTAGAATGAACTTGATTAGGAAAAGGTTTGAAAAAAATGTCAAGGGAATAATTGGGAGGTGCATTAGGATTATCAGACGTAAGTTATCCACTATCAATCAAATTTTGGACAAGACTTTTGAAGGTATTATATCTATTAATGCCATGTCCTACAACATGGTGAAAGGCACAATGGTCATTTTCATTATACCACCTAGGTATGCGGTGAGAAGTATCAAATTATTGTGGTGGTTTGATTGGTGGGAGTTGGATAAGGTTAGCTTTCAGTAATTTATCCAAAATTGATGCATAAACGAGTATATTATTTTTTAGTATCTTGATTTTGGTTTTGGTTTTGTTGGTAAGGAGGGTTGGAGGAATTGATTTGAGGTGGTTGGTTGAAATTTGGAGGTGGAGTGGTTTTTAGAGTAACTTATTTTGTAGATGATTTTGCTTTCGTATTAGATTGGTTTGTGGTTTTAGTGAAGGAAGGGTTATTGGATTTAAATCTATAATTTTTGTTATGTAATTTCAATTTCCCTTCATCAATGGTTTGGTTTCCAATTTACGTGCCATGGTGAATGCCTCATCAAAAGTTTTGAAGGTTTGAACTTGAAGAGTGGGGGAAATATTTTTGGTACAACCTTGAGAGAAGAGTTTAATAAATTCATGTTATGGTAAGGAGAAGGTAAGCTGGTTGATGAGACTTCTCCACCTAGAAATAAAATATATAATTGAGTCATCATCAAATTTCTTGATGGAATAGAGGTCATTAATAGAAATATTTTTAGATATATTTATTGAGAAATGTTCTAAAATGATTTAGGCTAGTTGGGAGAAAGAAAAGATGGAGTGTGTGGGAAGAACACTTACCAATCAAGGGTGGGTATAGATAAGGACATGGGGAAGGTTTAAATAAGGAGAAAATAATCATATGTGATTAAATAGAAAGAATGACAGAATGCCCTCAAATGTTGTCGGGGGTCCTCCTTACCTTAGAATTTGTAAAACTTGGGTAATTCCCATTTAGGAGGATAAGAATGTATGGGCATAGATGGATGGGTTTATTACAAATTTTATCACAGGATAAAAGGTTATGTGACCCAAATATGGATGAATCCAAGTTGGTCATTTTGTCCATTTACATCTTGATCAAATCTAGTTTAGGTTGGGAAGCTACATAATTAAGGGGCATATTTTATTGAGGTTGGGTGGTAGCTATGTATGGGTAGGTGGTATAGGGTGTTAAAGAATCCACATATTAGTAAGTGGTGACAAGAGGCTGAGAAAGTGCCATATAAGGATTGATTGGCACAAATGGTTAGGTGGGAGGTGTTATATATCCTTGTGGGTTAGGGACATATTGATAGGTTTTCATGGGTACTTGTTGAGGGATGGATGTGGGTTAACTTAAAGGTATGGTTAAGGTAGTAGGTTATGGTTGGGTAGGTTGAGGTTGAGTGGTGACTCTAGTGATAATCGGTGGAAGTGTTTGAGGTATAGAAAGCACCAAGTTCTAAAATGGTATGGAATTTGGTGGATTGGTTGACATAAGGGGAAGGGTAGAAATAGGGGTAGAAGATAACCCTAGGGTAGGTGGAGTATAGGTGACTAGAGGTAAGGCTGAACCTATATGTGAAGTGTTGGGTATGGTAGGAAGTGTTTGTTTAGAAGTTAGAATATTGGATTGGGTGAAGGTAGTGAAATTAGATGGGATGGTGGAAGAAGAAGAGGCTTGGGTTAGTAAAGGTTGGGTTGAGGTGGTACCCACCATAATATGGGTTGGTATACTATAAGGATGATCCATTAGAGGAGATGAAGTAATAGAGGTACGATTGGGTAATTTATTAAGATAGTTTTGAAGGGCAACTAGATTGTTGTCAAGGAAGGCAATAAAGTTTGCATCACCCTTAGAAATAACTGGAATTTTGGTAGGAAGGGGAGAAAAATAAAGTGAACCCTCATCATTAGAATTATATTCCATGAAGGAAGAAGAAGAAGGTGGTGGTTGATCAGTTTGGTTTCTCAACTATTGTCTAGTAAAAACCAAATGTGAAAATAATATTATGAAACTCACACCTCAAATAAAGAGGAATCAAAAGAAAAGAATCCAAGGCAAATAATGCATACACTAAAAGTGCATTAAAACCTAAAATTTCTTTTAGATTGCTTTTGGATTATGCCTTGAAAAGTGTGAAGAGGGAATTTGGCTCATAGATTAGGTACTAAAGATGAAATCTATGGTTGGTTTTAGGTTGTTTAAGTGCTCAAGAGAGAATCCTATTTTAAACTTCAGTATATGGCTTGGTATTGGGACCTACCCCATCACTTCACGGTCCCATAGTGGTAAGAGTGTCAGGTGCTTAGCCAAAATATATCAAGTTCAGATTTTATACTCAACTAGAGATCTAAGTTGATTCTCCCCCTAGTGCTAAAATCCAAGTAGGATAATAAGGAAGGGGTAAGGTTACTGCTAGGTGATGAAATCCTAGTCAATCCTTGTCTCAAGTATGTTTTTATGTGTGAATTATTTTGTGGTTCAGCTTAATGTGTGATAACAAGTGAGAAAGCTATAATTAATTACTTTTCCCTCTATGTCACTAGATAAACTAAGACAAGTGGGAAATTTATGTATGCAAGAGGTTTATTTTAATCCCAAAAGAAATTTTTAGATTTCATTCAATGAGAAAATAGTAAAGAATAAAAGGGAACTGGGTCCTATTAGGTGTGCCAAAATGTTTTATTTAATTTCACTCATTTATTAGTTTTGGAAGTAAAGTAATGAAACTCATAATAGGTGTGTAGAAGAATGCCTAGTAAAGTACACAAGTGAATCTAGATGATAGTGGGAAATCCTCTTTGGCTTGGAAGTAATAACATGTAGATAAGAAAGACACTCAAAAAGGGGTTTGTTAGATGGATGGTTGAGTGGACTGCCTAGCGTGAGCTATATCCAAGAAGCATATTGCTTGTTAGGAGGTTGTCAGTCCACTATTTTGACAATTAAGCTGATATATACTAAAATAAAGGATACTTTAATTTAATTATATAAAATTAAATACACGTGAGAAAGATAAAGTAGATGCTTGTTCAAAGAAAACAACTAAAATAGCAAAAATGGGTCAATTACCTATGCTAAAATGGCTAAGGTTTGGTCTAGAAAATTATTAAAGTCACTATGATCAGGAAAAAATAGAGAAAATTGGGTTTGACTAAGGTGAAGGGGTTGACAATAGCTTACTATATTTTTATGCTATAGTGATTGTCGACAGGCAGGTGAATTGGCTGCAGTTGGGGTAACTAGTGATGGTTGAAGTAACATTCAATAATTGGGATAACTATCGATGGTTACCTATGTATTCTAGGAGGATATTGAAGTGGAGCTATATAATGATGAATATGTAGGTAGGGGTTTTGATATAGGTCTATGGGATGGATAATAAGATTTCAAGAGGTCTGGTTGGAGTAGTGAGGTTAGAAATAAGATGAAACAATGAAAACAAGCACAAGATGCATGTAACTTGATAGTGGAGGGCTAAGAGAATTTGATCAGAGTGATGATACTTTAGCCTTTGAAGGTGATACAGATAGGTGTTTAGGTATCCAATGTTGCTACTCACTTGCTAAAGGGATGCAAGATAATTTCACAAGAAAATATGATAGCTTGGTCATGAATTTTTTGTTGATTGTGGATCCCTTTCACTTCTTCCTCTTCTATTTTTATAGGATGAAGTTACTAATTAGGATGAAGTTACTAATTTGATAGGGGAATAAATTTCCTAATTTATGTCATTTTAAAGCAAGTTTTAAAATCAAGTTTTTGTTAATGGAAATTCTTATCTCGTACAAATTTATCAATGCTTTAGTTCTTTAAAATAGGTTTTAGGGCCTAACTGTCAATGGTTAGGCCAATCATGAGTGATCAAGGGGCTAGAGGAACATAGGTTAAAGTAAGTTGGATTAAATGGTTACATTAAATGTATTAAGTTAGGAGTCAAGTTAGTAAGTGAGTCTAGTTAACTAGGTGGTCTACTAGATGTGAGGTTGAATAAGCGTCAAAGAGGTAGTTTGACATCGAAAGTTATCTTATGCAATTTTTGAGTGTCGATGCCAAGGTTTTATTGACTTAATATTTAATAAATTGTTGGCCTATCAAAATCATCTACTCATACTCTTATAATAAAAACAAAGTGTATAATGACGTATCTCCACATATGTGCTAATCACTATCTTAATTTCTAGATTAGATAAGATTTGATACATTAACCATTACATTCATGATGAATGGATAAATAAGCATGAAATTTATGCAAAAACCAATAGGCACAAAATCTATAAAGGCCTAATCATGAGGACCAAGTCTAGATTTCATTCTTTCACATGTTTTTATGACCTATAATTTCAAAGAGTCGAGCTACTTTTCTTACATAGAGAGCCAATGACAGTGTAATTTCATCACTCTAACAAACATGGATAATTCAAAACTCATCAAGGGATTGAAAAATACATAAAAATAAGTAATGGGAATCAATATGGATCTCAAAAACACCAAATTAAATGATCCAAATTCTTTCAACTTCCTTTGAGCAATAAAATAAAATTTATTTTGACTAGACCCCATCGATGTTGTGTAACCACTTGCTCTCACATCACCCACCATTTCCAAAATATAGATGTCAAATACCTACTTAAAATTCTTAATTTTGATGACATTAGGGAGATTTTATAAGTCCTACTTGATTGATATAATAACAAAAATAAATACCTTAGCCTATATACCATGATCATCATCAACATAGAAGCCATGGCCTGAGCTTTAGGTATGCCTACACAAGGAGACTCCTTTTCTCCATATAAGATGAGAACAACACCTATTATATAATAGGTTCAAGATTCATATATTCAAGGATCAAGAGGGATCCCAATTGAGGAAATGCATGATGAGATATTGTGCATCCTCATTAAATGCATCACAAGGAGGTTCTGGTAGATGACCAAATCTATGAAACAAATGCCAAAAGAGGTTGTGGACATTTCCCACTACATGATCCACCATAAAAAGTAATTGAACTAGCTAGATTATTTCATTCAAGAGTTTTTCACCAATATTGACAAGTGATACACATCATCCATGTAGACATTCTAATACCAATTCCTCATATTTCTCCTTTGCTTTACACAATAGAAGTCCCTAATGAGAAAGGTGCACCTCAACACTAGTTATTGGCTAGCACAAAAATTATCTAACATAATCTAGACACCTATGTGTAGAGCCCTAGATCATGAGGGAAAATTAAAGACATAGTGGGAGGAGTGTCTAGAGTTGATCACTATGCATCTTTGGGTGCCACTAAATGTAATGTATTACTTTAGCCAATATGTAATTGTCACCTTCCTACCAAAGGGTATCTTCATACATATCTATGAGTTTCCAAGGTCACCCTTTGTACTATTCCATTCTTTGTCAAAATGGCCAAGACATAGGGAAAAGTTTTCAAATAGAAAGCCTTCACATCTAGGAATGTGACACCAATACAGACCATAGCACCTGGCACAACCATCCCTAAAAAATAGTAACTATAAGAAGCATCAAATTCATAGCCACAAAAGGGTAAGTGCAAGCATTACATTAAGCATAAATATATATCTCCATTGAAACATAAGACACAGAGCATGAAGACCTAGTTAGATGATCCCAAAGTGCCATAGATTGTAATCTTGTGTGACCTTCCACAAAAGGGCATGAATGAATAAGAAGTCTACTAGGTAATGATTAAAAACATGTTTGTACATTTATATGATAGAGAGGAGGATAAGGAATTATTATTATATAAGGTTGTATGCATGGTCAAAGTAAGTAAGTAGGTTCCTCCAAAACTATGGATTTACCTAACACTGTACCCTACATCTATCATCATTGACATTGTGTGAGAAAAAGCGAAGAAACTAAAATGAAGCATTGAATTTTTATAGCCTCATCTTTCTCCTACCTTTGTAGTTGAGGATGTCTTTGTGCTACTTATAAAAAACCCACTAGAGTCACTCATGTATAGATGACAAATGATGCAAAAGGTTAGGGTGTCTCCTATACTTGAAGAGCACACATTCAGTTGACCACCCATTGCATAGGGAGCACAACCTATTCCATCCTCCATTTCACCACCACCTAAATATAGATTGGTCACCCTCAAAAATCAAAAATCATAGGTTTCTAGCTTCATGTTCTAGCCAAGTGATTTTCTACCATAACCACAACTCACGAGGTCAAAGATCTCACACGTGAGGAACCCATAATATAAGAATAATAGACCTCAAGGTAAGAAGTAACTCTCTCAATAATATGATGATTTAGATAAGAGGAGAAGAACTGGCATAAGGATCAAGCTCAACAATAACTAGCAATTAAGTTAAGAAGTCAAAGAAGCCAAGGCCATGCAAAAATACAAGGATATAGAGGCTGATCGATAAGAATCCATTGAAGTGGATAAGAAGTAACAACAAACTATTGATGCATCTAAGAAAGAACAGGAGGTACAAGAACATAAATATAAATAAGGTGGGTTCACTACTAAGACTAAGATAGAAGAAGAAGAAAAATAGAAAAGGGGTGTAGTGGTGTAGGCATAGTAAGATATGGAACAAACCACACGTGTATAATAACCTGAGGAAGCTATGAAGAATAAGAAGGAAGAAGAGGATGAAGCCTTATGCCAACAACAAGCCCAAGACTAGGCCTAAGCAAAAGTACAAGGACAAGTATAGGCATAGACATAAGCACAAGCACAAATAAAAGCATGGGAACATGCTATAGATGAACAAGATAAGGATATGGACCTGGTAGAGTAAAATAAAAAAGAATAAGAATGTGCATAGAAGTTGTAGGTAGAAGAAGCCCAAGCCCAAGATCAAGCTATGTAAGAAAAAATAAATAAGAAAGTACAAGAGGAAAAATAAGTCAAAATAAAGGACCAGGCCATGATGTAGACACAAAAACTCAAGGTAGTAGCAGAGGCCATGATGTAATCACTACAAGGACCTCAGTAATAAGTAATAGTGTAGCTAAAACAAGAAGTAAAACTAGTTGTAATCCCAACAAGTGCTCAACTCCCAAAATTTTCCTTGGGAGGAGTTTAGCTTTGGGATTTCCTTAATGTGGGTGATCAATGGACCACTTTATTTCTCCTAATTTTAAAAATGACATGACCATACTTATCAATAACTGCAAGCACATTGTTATCACTCCCCCTCAAGCAGGGAACATCATTAGATGTCTCGAAGCTCCTACTAAAGAAATAACTCGATGACACAATAACATTTTAGGATTTAATTGCATAAAAGGCCACCTATTTATATAAATAAATGGATCAATCTAATTTAAAGAATATTAAACTAAAGGCTTACCTCCATGAAGCTACCAAACTCATCTAGGATGCTTGTCTAGAGTTGGTCACTTGAGCAATTGGGGACGAAGTCATGTTCAACCAATCTAGACTTGAGACTTTGATATATGAGTTTATCAAGGACTTGTGTGTAGACAAAAAACTTTAAATAGTCATCATATTGAGCCATGATGTGAATATTGAGGCTATGAAACTCATCACTTTGTTAGAGGAGTAACAAGGCATGTTGGACACTGATGACTTGCAATTACAACAAATTACCCATAACTTGTTAAACTAAAAGTAGTAATTAGATGATTCCTTAGCTAATTCCAACATATAATTCACCATAGTTGACACTACCAAATCATCTATTGGAATTCAAACTACCTCTAAGGATAAGAATGATAGATCACTTCAGGACCTACTCAATTCTAAGGACAATGTGCATGACAACATCCTAAACTAGTAGAGTCAGCTTTTATGTAGTTCCTTCACTAATCTCTAGGATCAATTTAAAGTAGAAAGAATAGAGTATATGAGTGGTGATATATATACTAGGGTCACCAATATTAAGGAAGTGATGACCATAACTAATGACATAAATCTTAAGAATATCATTAGATACCATGTACCATTGTACACCCTACTATCCATTATCCAAGAAGTCATTCTAGACTAGCATGATTATAAGACTAATTTATCTCAATTTTATAATGATTTTACCTAAATTATTAACATACCTACATAAAATACACTATTGGAGTTCTAGTAGATCATCGCTCATTGCAAGGTTGCATAGTCCAAGGCTAAGGACTCTTCTGTCCAGTCATCATCTATCTTCATGCCACCTCCATCAAGTTAAGTACTAGTAGAGTATATTTTTTTTAAAATTTTGTAAGAATTTTTTATTGGGGATGACTTATTAATACAAATGGGGCCAAGATGGTTAAAAACCCATAAAGATTAGCCACTTAGTTACACTAGCCTATTGAAAACCTAAAAGGATGTTAGGTTAGTATGCTACTTAATTGAAAAACCAAAAGGATAGATAAGTAGTGTGCAAGAGTTAAAAACCAAAAATGGTAAATTGAGTGATTAATTTGAATCTTACTGGTCTAACCACTATTTCATCCCTCTATTCACTTATGCAATTTTGGAAGATCTTGCAACATTGTCTCGGGATGAGATGACATTGTAAGTATAGGAAAGTGTTGGGAAAAGAAAGTGGATTGTAAAGTTTTGTAAGATATTCACCTAATATTCATGTATTATATACTCATTTGGTCATATATATGTCCATTTTGTCCTATCTCCATGACTTGTAATAGGTTGAAATATGAGCAGAATATAATTTTGGTGCCAAGTATGAGAATAATATTAACACTTATAGACTGCAATTGACTATATATACTTATGTTTGTAAGAATAAGAGAGTTCTAATTTTGAAGAGATCAATAGAGACTATATGGTTATGGTTACCTATGTGGTTTCTTAATTTATTCCTTGCATGTTTTTTCATGTATAATATTTGATTACCTTTTTTCTAAATTAATCTTAATACTTTGTATATGTTAGTGAATTACTAGTTGTTCTTACTTACTACTTAATGTATAATAATTCATCCTTGCTATGGTTCAGTTATCCAAATTTTTGTATAAATATGATGCACTATCCTATGCACTAAATTATAACCTATCTATCCTCATCCTTATCATGTTATGATGTTTTAGTAACCTCTACTAACACTCTTGTAAAAAATGGTTCAAAGATTGTCAAGCGTAGAATTTCTTGAGATGTATAATATTCATGGGTTTTGAGAGCTCTTCATCATTTGGAGTAGCCAATCGATATAACCCTAATCTATAATTTGTTATGACTATATATGGGCCTAGTGAATTGGGTTGAACTTACCCTTTTTCTTGCATTCAACCTTAGTTTTCTTTTGATTTTACTTCAAGACCAAATCACCAATTACAAACTCCCTATGGAGGATGCAATTGTTATAGCTTCTAAGAAATATGTTATGATATGCTTTCAAATTATCTAAGATAGCCAAACACTTTCCATCAATGAAATTGAGCTCTTTCAACCTATAAAATATATAATGGTTCTCATATTCAATGTTCTCTAAGGATACCTCCAATGAAGGAAACTCAATCTCAATCGAGACAATAGCCTCCATGCCATAAATAAGGGAGTATGGAGTGGCTTTTATGGGGGTTATATGACTAGTGTGATAGGCCCAAAGGGTGGGAAAAGTTTTCAAGTGATAATTACAGCCAACGTTATTGACAATATTTTTTAGGATGGAAATAATGGTTTTGTTAGATGCCTCAACTTGATCGTTGTCTTGTAAGTTATATGGCATGGATTTCTTGTGCTTATTTTTTGAGTTTGGCATAAGAAACCCTAACATCTTGGTTTTAAAATGATCTACCATTATTAAATATAATATGAGTTGGGATACCATATCAAAATATGATATGGTAAAAGATAAACTTGGTAATCTACTTCTAGGTGACATAAGTGAGAGGGATGGCATCAATCCACTTAGTAAAATAGTTGGTAGTAGTGAGAATATGTTTATGGCTGTCAAAATAGGGTTGTTTGATTTTGCCAATGAGACCAAGTCCCCATGTAGAAATGGACCATGGTTTAGTGATTGGATGGAGTGGTAAGGAAGGTGCATGTATTATATTACCATGTTTTTGGGAAGAAACACACTTTCTAACGTAATTACAAGTGTTTATTTCTATATTGGGCTAGTAGTATCATGTTTTGAGGAGTTTTTTGGCTAAGACTACATCATTAATATGGGACCCATACATTACTTCATGAACCTCCTCAAGAACTAACTTGGATTCTCCTAAAGATAAACAACTAAGAAGCATTCCATCATATCCTTTATGATAAAGCATGTTTCCAAGGAGGGTATAATGGGATATGAAATGAAGGAAATTTTTTTGGTGATTATTGGATCCATAAAAGTATAATTTACATTGTTTAAGTTCTTACAAAACTTCTACTATCATAATAGAATCATCTAGAAAATAAAATTTGAGGGGTTGAGTATCTATGATAGGAGCTTCTACAAGTTGTTCTACAATTACTTTCCCCTTGATAGCCTTTTTATTCTAGTACTCAACATCAAATTCACTCAAAATCATGATCCATTTGACCATGTGACCTGTATGAGTTGATTTGAACAATAAATATTTGAGAGGGTTCACTTTAACAATAACAATAATATTATTATTTAGCATATAGTATCACAACTTTTGGGAAGTGAACACCATTACTAAACATGCCTTCTCCATAAGAAAATAATTATGTTTATAAGCCACAAATGTGTGGATCAAATATTATATCACATGTTCCTTTCTATGTTCCTCATGTTGGGCCAAGATTCCCCCCAATGTATGTTTAGTAGCCAAAATATAAAGAATCAATGGTTTTCTAGGCGTTGGTGGTATCAAAATTGGTGGGTTAGCCAAGCATGTTATGAGCTTCATAAATGCAAACTAACATTCAACACCCCATTAATAAAGTGACCCCTTTATTCAAGGGGTGTGTAAATGGGTGAAACTTATCTGCCAATTGTGAAATGAACCTATGAATAGATTGAATATTTGCTTGTAAGATGTGGATCTATTTGAGATTAGAAGGTGGAGGCATCTCCATAATGGCTTTGACCTTTGTAGGATCCACTTCAATCCCTCTTTGTGACATAATGAACCCTATAAATTCTCCTAAAGTGATGCCAAAGATGCACTTCTTAGGATTCAAATGAATATTGTAACCATGATGTCTCTCAAAGATTCTACATAAAACATCAAGATGTCCAACACGTGTTTTTTTATTTTTTTACGATGTCATCAACATAGTCTTCAACAATATCTTACATCATATCATGGAAGATGATAGTCATAACATGCTGATATGTGGAGCTAATGTTCTTCAATCCAAAGGGAATGACTTGGGAAAAAAATATTCCTTATGGTGTGGTAAATGTAATTTTATGCTAGTTCTTTAGAACTATCTTGATTTGATTGTATCCTGATAATCAATCCATGAGGGAAAAAATATCATACCCATAATTAGAATAAATAATCATGTTGATATTGGCTAAAGGAAAATCAGCTTTAGGACATACTTTATTGATGTCTCTAAAATCAGTAAAAATGCATATACCCTATGGTGTTTTTCTTACTTAAAATATGTTTGATATCCATTTGGAATAGTCTAGTAGTTTGATGAAGCCAACTCCTAATAGTTTCTCTAGTTCTAATTTTACCAAAATAATGATGAGTGGATGCATCTTTCTTAATTTATGTTTGATTGGCTTAGCATCTAGATGAATAGCAAGTCGATGCACAACCAAGTTAGGGTCTAGGCTTGGCACGTTAGAGTAAGCCCATATAAAAATATCAATGAAATCACTTATAATGGTGATAATGTGTTCATGCTCTTTGTTAATGAGGGAGGATCCAAGATAAACGATTTTGGGATTATCATAAGTCCTCAGGTTCACTTCATTGGTACTTTCTATGAAGAGCATAGAACCATCTTCTAGAATAATGGGCAGTGTTTGATCCTAATCCTCTTCTTCTACATTTGCTTCTGGTTGTTATTACCAAAGCTTTGGATAATGAGAGAAATCTTAATATACTAATTTAGGTAGTGGCTAGCTAGAAAATATCTCTAGAATTCCAAGGCCCATATGCTCAAAGACTCTATGTTGTTCTGATGTGATTTTGATATTGGCTATAGAGCTAGGACTTGGTGGACACTATGATTCCTTTGGATATGAGTAAACTTCCCCATCTCAGAGCATCTGAAATAGGATTTCACTCAAGGTCTTGTCTTTATTTTTACTATTTTCATGATCAATGAGTGCCTCAAAGAGGTTTTCATGCAAAGATCATGATGTTTTATCTTTTTCATGACCAAGAAAGTTTGCATGCTCTCTAAAATAAGTAGAAGATTCTAAAGAGAAGTCAAAGCCTTGTTTATGATTTTCAATTAGAAATCTATCTCTAAGGCCCATGTACTCAACAATAGATACCTCATTCTAAAATTTATCGAGGGATATAACAAAATCTTACTATTCCAAATCAATGAGGTCAGGATGAAAAGGCAAAGGGAAAAATGGGATGGGATGGCCATAATATAATTAGAGTAAAATAGGTTAGTGTCAGAAATCTCATCACAAATTTTATAATTGGATGTTGTGTTACTACCAGGAGTCTCGTTACTAGTTGATTCAGAAGAATCACTATTAAAACAAATAAGGTCACCCCTAGGTAGCATAAATCTGAGACCTTGACTCATGTTAGGCTTACTAGATGATAATGGTTCCAAGATTCCTTGCTCTTGTGACATGAGGCCTTTACTGGTATAATTAGAGTTGTCTATAATATGATTAGGGATACGATACTTAGGATTCTAAAAATAATCAACAATGTTGTTAGAACATAACTAGTCTCCTTCAATAAAATCTTCCCAATACTAATTTGGTGAAGTAGTAGGTACAAATACCATTGGTACTTTCTATATATATTTATTATTTTGCCAAATCATGTTGGGCCTTTAAGGGATTTAGGAAGGCTTGGGTATAATGAAATACTTAGGAGACTTCAACAACATAGAAATGGGAAAGGCATTTTTTAGATGGTGTGTATAAATGGTTGCATCCTCAATAATGACTTTTTGTGTAAGTGCTACAAGAAATAGATTAGTTGTAGTAGATGCAAGGTAACTTGGGTTGATATAATTAGACTTGGTGGCTGTAAAACTATTTATTTGTTCTTTTTTTCTATGATTTTAAAACTAGGTCAATAGGTATAATTTCAAAATTTATCCTCTAGGTGTTTACAATATTGGTAGGGCTACAGATTGATGGGAATGGTGACTTCAATCCCATCATGGGGGAATTTGAGGCATTGGTGTAAAGTGGATGGGGTGTCCTATACTTCATGGATGTAAATATGAATAATAAGTATGTTATAAGGCAATTTCATATTCATAATATGACACAAAGTATGATAGGATATAAACCCAACAATAACTGGAAAATAGATAGTTCTAAAAGATTCCCTTTTGGTGTTGTCATATACCTTGATTGTGATTATTTTTTTGGGATGTTCTTGGCAATAAAAACCAATTGTTGTATTAACTTTAGTGACACTATGCTTAGACCTAAACCATTGAACATAAGAACCCACTTGATTTTATGATTTTGATGATGACCTCAATATATAAGGGGTTGTTATGGCTAGGACCATGTGTCAACATATTTATCTCATCTAATGTAATTTTTAAGAAAAGAGATAAATGCCCTAAAAGTGTTTGAAATTGTTCATGGTTATCTTCGGGGATAATGGAGTATTAGAGGAAGTCATTCAAAATAGTCTGGTTTACTTCTGATGTACACAAATTATCTAAGATATAAATTTGTACAAGGGTTTTACTTATTTTGTGTGAGATACTATATGGATTTTTAACAAAAAGATGAGAAGGTTTATCCTTGACTGGTATAGTGTTTAGTTTTGGATCAGAAGGCTTAATTTTCATGTTGGGTCTAGTGTTAGAAGAGGATAAAAGGCCTTGGAGAGTGACTGATGAGCATCTAGTTGCAATTCTTAAATCTAGACTTGGTAGGGAGACATTATAATTAGAAAAAGAAGGCAAAGGGCCTTGGATGGTGACCCAAGAGTGTCTAGTCATGTTTGTGTAATTTTGATTTACTAAGGAGCCATTATAATTATAAATAAGAGGTATAAATATAGTAACCTAGAGAAACTGAGGTGTAATAGAATTATTTGAACCAGATGTAGTATTATTTGAAGGGGGGATGTTGAATCTATAATGGGGGATACAATACTTCAAGGATCATTGGATGGTTTATGAACTTTGATGCTGATGTTGGTAATGCGATTTATATAAATACATCACATGATGCTATTATAATCATATGACATGTTATTGTAACTTAGGTTATTAGCATGGGTATTATGATCCTAATTATGATCATATTGATTATGATTTTAGACTTGTGATTGTTGACATTGATTCTACCCTTGATTTTGATTATTCTTCTGGCTATTGACTGTGTTTAGGAAATGGGTCTTTATAAATTCTCATGTCTTGATTAGTATTTTTCATCACATGTTTCACTTTAATTTCACCAATTTTGATCAATTCCTCAATAATATGACTCAATTGAACACATCGATAAACACCATGGTTGATAACATGATGTAAATTACAAAAATCATATTCCTAAAACTAGTTAGGTTTGGGTTGATCTTAAGGGAATGGACATGGTACCACACAATTAGATTAGTTACTAGGAGCTTTTAGAACATGACCTCAATAGGATCTCCCAATTTTTTGAGTACTCTATATTTATTTAATGCCCTTTATTTAGGGTACCTTTGAAAATTGATCGATGGAGTAGGTAGATCTAATTGAAAATTTGGAGATGGCAAAGCCTATACCATTTGCACATGTCTAGATTATATCACTTCGTTTCCCACATGTTCTTATTTTTGTTAAACCTTTTAGGATTTTTTATAGCAACATCTTGAACAGGTGGTTGGGTCTGATTATATGTTTGACCCTATGAATAAATCTTGATAAGGACCTTAGTTATGAGTTCTTTATCAATATATACACCCTTGTCTATGATTTTCTCAAACATATTTTTACAAGTGAGTCATAGATTATGAGCCATCTCAGGTGTAATTTTTGTGAAAAAATATCATCTAGTTGTTTATCTAGAAAATTATGTTGGAAACATCTAACTAATTCTCTCCATTGCTATAAATATGCAATGAAACTTTCCCCATCTCATTGTTTTTATTTTCACAAGTCAACCACAATCAACTCATGTTTAATGTTATAATAGAAATTGTTGACAATTTTTTACAATAAACCATTATAATCTACCAATGATCCTCAGGTAATTTGAGCATCCAGTCAAAAACTTTTTTATCCAAACTACATATAAATAAGAGAAGCAAATAAATACTACCATAGGCAACCTCTTAGCACATTATGAAAAAGGCTTGGATATGCTCTTAAGGGTCACCCTTCCCTTTGTATCTATTATATTTGGGTGGCTCAAAATGAGGTAGAAAGTGGACATGAAGAATACTTCAGCTGAATAAATATGGACATATCTAATCAAACTTATATTTCTTGACTTAGTTTCCTATCTCCAGTCTTGGCACTATTTCCTTCATTGAATTACACTCCTGCATGTTTGGTGTATTCTTAGGTGGAAAATAAATTTTTTGGGATGGTATGTGATCCTATTTCATTATTTTTTTAGGGATATAAAACTTACGATCTAATTTTTTTTTCTAGTTTACTCCTTGAGTCGAGTAGGTCAGCCATTGATTCTTATGTAGTTGATAGATGTTTCATAAAATCCATTGCTATGAACTATATGTATATTATTGGTTTTGAGGAATTTGTTGTTGATTAACAAAAGGATGTAATGGTTGAGAAGAACTTGCCAAAAAAATTTGAATAACACCTCCAATATGTGTTGAATTTTTCATCCTTTGGTTTTGTAAAGGAACATGAGCCTTCGAATGATTGAAGAATGTATGCTTCATGTCTGGTGAAACATGTTGTAAAGCATATCTAGGTTTTTTTTATTCATATGAAATTATAGGATCTAGAATAAACTAAGGTATGTTTAATTAGATTTATCACATTCTCTCATTCTTTAGAAGCATTGTTATTGATTAAAGTTTTAGCCAAAGAGTCTTTTAAGTCTGTGATAAGTTGTTCTACATACCATTGATTGATTTTCTTGATCTTGGTAGAAAGATATTTATAATTAGGAGTAGAAACTATGAGTGTTTATTTTCCCTTGATATAATAATCAATATTAGATTTTTTAATACAAGTGAGAGATTACTCTTGTTATTACCCTGCTACCCTAACAAGTGTGTACAATTGTTCCATCATGAAATTTGGTGGCAACCTAGCACTTGATTTTATTAACCTTAGGAGGGATTCATCTTTGTCTTCTAAGGGTTGATGTTCATAATAATCTTATTTAGACCATATGGTTGTTGGGATATATTCAAACACAATGGATTTCTCTTATCTATCATAAAATGCTCTTCCTCATAACTATATCCATAAGATACCCCACTACGAGTATACCTTTGTTTCATAATTGGAATATTATTTTTACTTGTTTGCTAAGATGTGAAATGTGTTTTTAAAATATTTAAAAAGGGTATTCACCTTTCTTAAAACAAAATGAAAAGGTAAACAAGACTATAATAAAAATAATTGGCATAATACCACATAATTAGAAGAAATTGGTTATGAATTTAATCAATCTTGGTGGGTTGAAATCATCAAATTAGAAAATGGTAAGATAACGTCAGAACCTAAAGTGCAAGCTATCATAATAAACTTAGGTCAAATATATATCAATACCATAAAAGTTATATATAACCACAATGAGTTACAATTAGAAAATTAGCAGAAGATCTTTCTGATTAGGAAGATAACAATGCAAATTAAACATCTCAAAAAGTGAATTATCACAAGAAATCCTAAGTATTTAGAAAAAACTAAGTGGGCAACATAATGACACCACATGGAAACAAGATGTAGAATGGTCCAAGAACTTAGAGCATGAGAGAATGCAAGATAATCTTATTCCAAAATGAGAAGAAAATGATGATGAGTATATGTAATGACCTTAATTACAAATAGTAATTCATACCCAAGTAACTTAGACCAAGTATGAAAGGTAAAAAAATATCACCATGGATTAAAACATAGAAAGGTGTGATTTTGAATTTAAACAAAAAATGGAATTTGAGATTTTGCAAAGCTAGAAAATGGTCTAGACTCACATGGATAACATGACAGTGATGTTTAGAAAATACAAACAAAATGTTTGAAATGAATATTTGAACAAGGTAATAAGTGTTTTAAATTTGGTTAGCATAACACCTCTTTATTAAAATAGAATGGTGTATAACAAAGTGGTTGGTTTGTTGACACATTTTGGATTTCACACAAAAAAATTAAACTCAAAAAGACCAAGTAAATAAAGGATGAAATGATAAACACACCTAAGTATAATGTCCTAAATCCTAAAACTGACAAGGTTGTATGGTACTATCAAATTATATCTATATGCATGTTCTTGAGAGGATATTGATTGTTAATCCAAGAATTAAAAGTACATAAAAAGTAGGATTTTTAAGCCCCCTATTATCTTAATGATTTATATGGTGACATGGAATTTTGGGTTACTTTCCCTGCATCAATAGTATGCCCACGACAAGTGGGGCTATTCCAAAACTAAATTTTTGCATGTCTAGATAGTCCCAAATGTGGCTAACATTAGAAATGCTCACATCAACTAGATCTACATCAACCACATTATTATGAAAATGTCTTTTCATTTTCACAACCACTACATATATCAATTTCTTAATGTAGTGTGATGTTCAAGTTTCCCTTATAGTTAGAGGCCAATAACCACTAACATATATTATTTTAATCTCTCAAAAAAAGCATCCCAATGGGTCACCCTAAATTTATATACCCTACCATGGAGTGGGGTTGAAACGATGTTGGGTGATGAATTCCTAGGTCAACACTTCTATAAATAACCCATGAGGAGGTGATGAAATCCCAATCACAACCCAAAGTGCATAAAAAAAAAGACAAGAAAAAATACTTTATGGTAATTTTAGGATCACCCAAACCATGAAAATTTGAGGAGGGCTGTAGCGACTTTCTTTTCACATCTTTGGACAAGGAACCAAATGCAAATAATGAACATTTTTTGTCACTCAAGTTTTTTAAAGGTGACAAGGGAGCGCATAAGCACAACACTTATTTTTATAAAATAAAACATTTCAATAAACAAGCATGAAAATGAAACTCTTAAGAGTGTTTAGATATTATGAGAGTTCATTTTAATCACCAGAATGAAGTGTGAATAGTTTTTTACTTTGACTTGTTAAGAAATGGAGACTAACTTAAATCATGTAAATAAGATGTTATAAACCTGAAATCATGGTGTGAACTTGTTATAAAAACTTCTAGATTACTATTTTACATCTCTATTTTCTTGTGCAAGTCGATCTCACTACTTCATAAAGAAATATCAGATTCCAGAATGCATTATTGTCATTCTATAGATCGATCTCACTAGAAAATAGAACAAATAAAACATTGGTTTATGATCTAACTAATTGATAGGGTGATATCACTAATTAGTAAGGAGATCCTACCAAAGTATAGGGCATTCCAAACAAAGTAATAAAAATTAATAAAAAGAAAATAATAGTCACCTATCACTTTTTCGTCTAGGATGATCTCTCCATTTTATATCTCAATCTCACCAATCTATAGAGTGATCTCATTGATATGTAGTGAATTCCTACCACACTATAAAGTGATCTTGTCAATTCACAAAGTGATCTCATTGATTTATAGAGTGATCCCACCAATCTTGTAAAACATAGCCAAATAGAGTGGATAAAATTGATCCTGCTATTCACGAACGTGTTCCTACCATTTCATAGGGTGATCTCATCAATGTTCAAGTTGATCCCAATGAATTCCAAAGTGATTTCATCATTTTATAGGTCAATAAAAACATAAAATGAAAAAAATATTGTAAAATAACCTCCAAAGAGGGTTTTAATGCAAAATTAGAAGGTACAAAGACTTGTGTGAGGTGTAAGTCCCACTGGGCATGCAAAAATGTAGATTACGATTAAAAAATGTGTTAGTCAAGAAAATCTCTATAAAAAAGTAGATAAATAATAAAAAATCAATATCAATACCTCATGGGGTGTTGTTAATTAATTTTAAGATCTACTAATAGAAGGCATACTACTAAGCCTTCCAAATAACATCCCTCCTACCAAGAGAAACCAAAGGATGTGTTTTTCTCTAGATTTGGTGCTCCAAGTCTATGTCAATGATGATTAGCATGTTATTCCATCATTTTCTAGTGCACCAATGGCTTAGGCTCATAAATTTGATCAATTTTTGCAAGTAGGTGAAAATTTATGGTAATAATTCTTCATAATTACATTACCCAGTTCAAGCTCTCTTAGTCAATAGTGAGACTTTGTATTTATAATTTTCTTGATGCAGGAGCATCTAGCAAGGACTAGTTGAATAAGCCTTGGATAGGCATTAGCCTAAGCAATTATATAAGTTTCCCTCCAAGTTATATTTTCAAATATTCATACTTGTCATGTGGAGGAGAAATAAGGCCTAAATATATTTTATATGAATTTATTAGTTGTCAAAGGATTTCAATAATCCTATTATTGTTGTAATCATCCACGGATGGCATGGAGTCAAGCATAGTTGAAGAATCCCCTTATTAGATGAGTAGTTGCGCCTTTATAGGATAATGCAAGATTCAAGGAGATTGAAAAGGATTTGATTTCCTTTTTGATGAATCCGTTGGACCAGCCATATAACAAATTAACTGCAAGTTAGATTTCTGGAAGGGGGAGCTTTCAAATTGATAAAAGCCATTAAAAGATCTTGATTTGGCAGGGAATTGGTCAAAAAATGGCTCATCGTATGATATAGAGAAACAGAGTTGGCTACAGAAAAAATGAATAAACTGTAATATCATTACGGAGGATAAAAAGAAAATGGAGATGGATGCGAATAAAAAGGATAGGCTTCGGTCCATTTGATATGGCCGTGTAACCCATGGAAGAACATTGAGTCAACTATGGAGGAGTCTAGCAAAGAGAGAAATTGAACGAGGTTACAAGTAGAAGGAGGAATTACAGGTGCCAATGATGTTAAGGCCCCAAAAAACTATGCCGATGTTACACTCATTGATGTGAAGGAGTATTTTGAAATTTTTTGGGTGAGGTTAAGGTGCATGGTTGAGCCCAGCTTTGCAGATAGATGCGTGTTTCTACATAGTGAGTATTTGAAGTAGGTGAAACTTATAACATCTACTATTTCAAATGTTACAGAGGAGGCCATGGTGATTGCCTCAGGGGAACGTGTAAAGTATGATTATCTGGTGATTGCTTTTGGAATGGCTTACGATGGGCCTCGCACTAGAGGAGAGAAACTGAGACAGTTTCAAGTAGAGAATAAGAAAATTAAGGACTCCAAGACCATTCTCATTATTGGTGGAAGACCCACTAGAGTGGAGCTGGCTACAGAGATAGCAGTGGACATCCCTGAGAAAAAGGTGATCCTCATCCATGGAAGCCCCAAACTTCTTGAATTTGTGGGAGAGAAGGCATTTAGAAAGACTCTAGCCTAGTTGTAGAAAAAGAATGTGGATGTGCACCTCAACGAATGCATTGACTTGAACAGCCTTTCTGAGATGACAACAAGATTTACCACAAACAACGGGAAGGCCATTTATGAATATTGCCAATTTGTGTTCATTAGAAAGAAGTTGGGCTCCTCCTGGATAATGGATTCAACTTTTGGGGGTTTTGTGGATGGACAAGGTTAGGTAAAGGTTGATAGCTCTCTGCGAGTCCAAAGAACAAGCAACATTTTAGCAGCTGAAGATATCATTAACATCAAGGAATTGAAGCAAGGAATGTGTGCACAGAAGCATGCACTATTGATTGTAGAGAACATATTATGATAATTTTCAAGGTTTGCATTCTATGTTGTTGATAATAAAATCTAGGGTGTATGCAAAATCTAGCCAAATAGGTCTGAAGATCAGGTTTTATCTTTAAATATACAATTTTGTTTTCTCTAAGATTTAATGGGTTTTTAGCCTTATATCATGTGAGTAAATTGTCCAAAATTTAGTAGAATCCAGCTGATATTGTTTTGAGAAAATATTTTGTAAATAGTGTAGTTTAGCCCTGTTTGCAGTACAGTGCAACATTTCTAAAAATGTTTAGGGTTAGGCATGACCATCCATCTTGAGATCAAGATTTGTGGCCTTGAATTGATTCAATTTTGGATGTACAAGCCATGAATATGTCCATTAATATTTGGAAGAATTGGGCATTAGTAAAGTATAGGAGAGCATAATCCTAATATTTATTCCATTAATGGCCCATGGATTTCACCCCACTAATGATGTCATGGGATGATTTAGATTTGAGGAATGAATTTCCAATAAATAAATTTTCAATAACTTCCATGGAATTTTCATTAAATATCTTGATTTTATTTAATTTACTTAAGTGACTTTGATTAATTTTTTGTAATTCTTTAGAAATCTATCACATGCTTAATCAGCGTGGATAAAAATATCATTTTAATAAGTCATATTTTTAATGGAGTATAATTAGAAGAAGGCATTAGTTGTGTATGGAAAAATATCCCAATTAGGGCATTATAGATGCAAAACAACACATGCACATGACATGTGCTACCAAATTAGAAGAATTCAATGGTCTAGAGTGTCATTTTATGTGGTCATAATTTGAATTGAAATGATTTAAAGAAATATAATAATAACATAAAATGCATTTCCCCATTCAAGGATAAATTAGCCTAAATTGGAACCTATACACGACAAGTTTGAACCATTTAGCACATTTTAATGATTTAGCCCAGATTATGCATTATTGCAAAATATTGCTTAGATTGACAATTACAACACAATACTTATGGGAATTGGATGTCTTCACCTATATCTCTTTAAAATAATACAAATATTCAAGGCTTGGTATTTTTGAAAAAATATATGAGTCACTAGTAAGGCAAGTCATCTAATTATGCCCTTCATGCACCTTTTACCACCAAAAAAGGCACATAAGAGCAAGATGCTCCTTCATATGATAGTTAAAAGTTATGAAAAGTTCATATTGAAATTATGATTGATTTATAAATTGATTATAATGGGGGATCAATTTTTATACTAAAAATAAGTACCAACCCCCAAAATTACAACATTTCCAAATAATATCCCAATTATTAAGGGTGATGATTTTTTCCCCTCATTTGAAATTGATAATTTTCAAAAGGTTTATAACATACCAAAAGAGGTGCCTTTAGAAAATCTCCTTCTAATAATAGTTTATATAGCTCTACCAAAGGTTAATGAACCAATATCTTCAAATTATATTGGCAAGGAATTAGATTTGATGTTTTGAACTAGAATTAGAAGTGGAGGAGCCTAAATCCAAAGTCGTAAACCAAAATGAATACTAGTAGCTATGAAATATTAATATACATGAGCAATAAGGACACAAAAAATGAAATATTTCATTCCAATTGGTTTCAAAAAAATATATTAGGATACCTTATCAAGGTTTGTAGGAAATATTGGGATATAATCAATGCCAAAGATTTCAACTTTAGGTGACTAATAGACACAAAATGAGATTTTAGAAGCATTGTAATTAATATGAGATTATTGGGATGTATTTCCAAAAATGTTCATATAAGTGAAAGGTGTAGATCCTTATCTATGAAAAAATTACATAGAGATAAAGGAGTAAGAAAAACCTACGCAAAAGTGACCATAGAGGTTAACCCCAACATGAAGTTGAAAATAAATGTTGAACTAGATTGGATGCAAGACATAGGCATTATATATAGTGTAAAAAGTATATTGGTCCAAACACATGATATTAAAACCCAATAATTCTAAGGAAATTATAGTGTGTTTGTAATGCCGTGTTCTAAATGATTCTTATAGACATGATCATTTTCCAATTCCATTCACAAATGAATCCATGGAGTCAGTAGCAAGACATGAAGTGTATTATTTAATGAATGGGTTCAATGGTGACCATTAAATTTTAATCACAATATAGTATCAAGCCAAAACAAAATTAATAATAGAGTTGGTATATTTTTAATATAATTGAATTTCATTTAAGTTGAATAATTCTATATATATTTTATCTTAATTTAGTGGACTCTACTAATTCTTTATCATCTATGATCCTATCACATAGTTTGATGAAAATATGCTTCTTATGTTTATTTTCCTTGTAATTTTAGATAGTTGCATTCAAATATATACATGATTCTTGTTATGAATATGAGTCTTTTACAGTTATTTAGTATGTTTTTTATCCATAACATAAAAATCTTTCAATTTTTGTAGAGTGTTATATAAAAAAATATTGACATCCTAAAAAAATGTCTAAATGAAATCTTGGTGTGTATATATCAAATTATTTTAATGCCATCTACATTCTTGGTAGTACCATGATATAGGGAGTTTTTCTAGAGTTTATATCAATATTTTCACCTAGAATTTGGGTTATACATGGTGTATAGACCATATATATACACACTTATGAATGTGCATTTTTGGGCACTATCCTTTCTTAGAAAATGGTCATTATTACCTAATAGTAGGAGGCATTTATAATTGAGTGAACAAATTTTTTTAGACCTCATCCCATTATAAATGGTTTTTCTTATGGAATCCCCACAAGTCATAACAAATCCTTTGAATACATAATTCGATAAATGATGTTCTAGCCTTAAAATATATTTATTCAAGTCATCAGTTGTAAATTATTGATAAAATTAACATTTGAAAAAAAACATGTACATCAAGCATACATCATGATCTTCCATTAAATAATTCAACACGTAAGTGTCTGAGTCACTACTAACTAGTTACATACTTTCCAAAGGTAACATACCTTCTTTCATTGTCTCTATGTAGTCCATATCTATCACACTTGATTTGTCTAATAAATACATTTTAGACCTAGTTCATGATCACATAAAAATTGGCCCATATTCATCCATTTTAAATTATAAAACTAGTTCCTTTATGATCACATGTCTGGTGGAAAGATATTTACTTGGTTGTATCTATTGTTGAAGGTACATTTCTCAATGGAAAATTTTATATTATCTATCTTGAAAAGCATTAATATTAGATTCTATACTCACCTTGAATGAGATACTATCTCTACATGCATATGGTGAATCTAGATCCTTAGGTACGATGTATGGTTTGTGATATGTGTTATTTAGGGGTATAATAATTTTATCCCCTTGGTGCACTTCTAGCTAATTATGTATTGTATTAATGGTCATTTGACCTTCATAATCCCACTTATTAATAATTAATACAAGGTAGTGTATTTCATGATTCTTAATGTTAATCACTTCAAAATATTCTCATAGGTTTAGTTCACCCACTTTGATTTCAAATTTTTCTAGTCAACCAATATGATCTATGCTACCATAGTCAATGAGGCTTAATATTACTTGATTCTAACTGAGTGTTGGCCATATAATATCTTCCCATGTATATCGAGGAATCATATTGAATGTGATTTCAAAATCAAATACAAAATTGGGTACATCATATCCTTCTAACTTAAAATCCACCCAAAATCAACATCACAAGGCTTATTAGTCTTTACATATCAAACTAACTTGTCAGTATTTTGTTGACCTTATTATGCAAAATCTAGTATTTTATGTATAATATTTGTATTATTATAAGAGATATATTTATTTCATAGAGTGATCATATATTTTAAAAGGTCAATCAAGGAGGTCACTATTCAATTATGGCTCATTATGCAAACAAGTTGCCAATACATATGCCCATCAATGGTTGTCATTGAAATAAATTAAATAAGTATGCAATATCCAATGTATACATAAAATATCTAGCGATGTAATTAACCAATAAAGAAGGCATATCAAGTTGACATAGATATAGGTGATAAAACTCCAACATAGGTAAAAAACTAGCAGTTGATATATTCATATAAGAGAAAATTTTAACCCAATAAAATAACTTTTTCAAATCGATTATTCTAAATAAGCCTTCAAAAAACTATGGTAACATAATTTCCACACACAAATATCACTTTTTCATAACATCACTAAAAATAATTTCAAGTATTTGAATATATTTATAGTAGGAGTAAAACCCTATTCATAATAGATGTGAGGGGAGGTGACCATTGTAACCAACAAGTCCAACCATCCTAAGAATATTTTAAACAATGGTAAATAAACAAATATAATTTATTATTTATTTGAAAGAGGTTTTTAAATCCATGTTAATAAATAATAAATCATTATTATATAATTTATCTAAAATGTATTACGGGTATATAATAACACCACTTAGATATTAAATGTTCTAACACTCCATCTTAATTCTAAGTGGAGATAAATGTCATAGTCACCTTAATAATGGAATTATACCATGAAGAACATGAATGATTTAAAAACCTGCATCATGCTGAAAAAACATTTTGAAAGAAAATAAATTATAATCAATAAACTATTCAAGGTGAGTTTAGACTAACATGATCATGAGACTACATTTCACAGTTTCACATGAATAATCAACCAAACATATTTGGAGCCTTTCATAACGTAAGGAAATCCATTATAAGGTATGATTATATATATTATATTATAAAATTAAATATTCCACATAAATATTAATTAAATAACATAAATTCCATGAGGAGTTTATAGTGTTATAGAATGAGAATAAGTGTAAAAAACAAGGAAAACATGGCCATTAGGAAGTGAAATTATCATGCACAATCCCCCTTAATGACAACTCCAAGAGGCCTATCATTACAATAATCTAAAAAAAATTGTAATACCAGGTAGATTTGTGAATATATCTACCACTTGTTCATATGTAGGACATAACTATAGATCAATGTAAATATTAAGTAATTTCTCTTAGATAAAATGCACATGAACTTCAATATGTTTAGTTTGTTAGTTTCACACTATATTTTTTTCTAGAGTTATACTATCTTAGTTATCAAAATGAAGGATATTAATGTGAAAAACATCCAAATCAAGTTCTCCTAATAACCTTTGCATCCACATGGCTTCTTTATCAGCTTCCATAACACTTCTATACTTTGCTTCAGTAAAAGAGATAGAAATAATAGATTTTTTTTGTTACTCCTAGTCATATCACCTACACCAAAATTAAACACATATGTACAAGTATATTTATAATTTATATTATCACTAGCATGGTCAACATAGCAATAATCATATAATTTAGCTTTATTTATAGAAGAGTAAAATAAACCAAAAATAATAGTTCCTTGAATGATATAACAAAGTATACATTTAGATAATTTATAATGATCCTACATGAATCTAGAA
Source organism: Torreya grandis (assembly GCA_037957365.1). Taxonomy (NCBI): domain Eukaryota; kingdom Viridiplantae; phylum Streptophyta; class Pinopsida; order Cupressales; family Taxaceae; genus Torreya; species Torreya grandis. The sequence continues at coordinate 150,728 of JARHVA010006214.1, forward strand.
AGAACACAAACATCATATGAAATATATGGCCTAGTAATGGTTAGATATATAAAAACTACCAACAAGTCATCTATACAGATTAGTTTTATCTTTTTCACATGTATGTTTTGGATCAAGTTTAACACTAAATTTAATATGAGTATATGTATATTTACAACCAAACATACTAAACTTAATAATAAAATTAAGTGCATACTAAGATTGTGATACAATAATAGAATGTTTAAGTTGAAATATATAGTCATTCCTAAAAAATGATATAAAATGTCTAAATTAGTCATTTCAAACATTTGACTTGGTTAATTCTTATATTTATGAAGTAAAATAATCATATCACTATTAATCAAAAGATCATAAACATATAATAAAATTAAGATTAAATAAAAAAATTAAATTTAACAAAGAGATCATTATTAGAATAGAAGTTAGAGAAACCTAGTTATTAAAAGAAATAAGTAATTATAGAATACCAAGCTCAAGGAGCTTGTTTTAAACTGTGAGTGATTACATTAACTTACACACCAAATTTTATTTTTTAGGGCTAGTGAAACCATTAGGATTAGTCATATATATTTCCTCTTATAATTCACCATTTATAAAAATATTTTTAACATCCATTTGGTGGATAATCCAAATATTTTGGACTATAAGAACAATAAGTAATTTAACAATAATCATTTTTTTATACAAGATCAAAGGTTTAAACATGGTAAATCATAGGTATTTCAGTAAACCCACAAGCAACTAATCTTGTTTTAAATTTATCAATTTTTTAAATTGAATTATATTTAATTTTATAAAGCCACCTACAACCAAAAATATCCCTTTTAGGTGGAGGTAGGACAAGATCCCAAGTATGATTGTTTATTAAGGCATTATAATCATCTGACATAAAAATTTACATCTATTATCTTGAATGGATTCTTCAAAATATTGAGCTTTACGTTCATACATAGTCATTAAACATGATAAGAATGTTGTATTCTAGTTAATTTATTAAGACTGTCAAGACTAAAAGATTGGATTAAGGAATCTACACATTTCTATCTTTTAGATTGAACATGAAACTCAAGGGGTTCCTTAGATTTAAGTTATCCAAATATGGATTAACTTACTTTAAGGATTTTTTTTCTTCATAAGGATAAACATGAGAGCTAGGTTCATCAAAATAAAAACATTGAGGAAGTTCCATAGAGGGCTCACAAAAACATTGTTTGAGAATAAGAACATTAATATTATCAATAATATATATTTTAAACAAATAATATACTCTTAAGCCTTTATTTTTACCTCCATAAACTATTAAAATGTAATAATAAGAGGTAGGATCAAGATTATTTCTTTTTATTTTAGGAACAAAGATGGAAGTTGGGCTACCAAAGATCCTACGATGAGACACACTGGGTTTCTTTTTAGACCAAATTTATAAAAGAGTATAAATATGAAAATGTTTATTAGTGAATATATTTAGAATATTAATAATAGTGTTTATGGTTTCATTGCATAATAACTTAGGAACATTTGTAGAATGCAACATTGTTCTAGACATTTAAATAATGGTGCATTTTTTCCTTTTAGTAATACAATTTTGCTTAAAAGGAATAAAGAGTTGTTATTTCCATTTGAATACAACACATAATGCAAAAATAATTAAATCATGTACTAATATATTCACCAACATTATTATATCCAAATATCTTAATAGACAAATTAGAAACATTTTCAATAAAATATTTAAGTTCTTTGAATTTAGACAACACTTCAAATTTCCTTTTAATGAAATATAACCAGATCATTCTAGTATAATCATATATAGAAGTAGAAACATGAAAATAACCATTAAGATATATAATATAAAGAGGTCCTATAATATAACTATGAATCAATTATAAAGGATATGAGGAATTTGCATCATGGTTCTTGTGAAAGGGATTAGTATGTTGCTTACCACATAAGCAACCTTCACAAGTTTCATGATGAGAGGATATATAAGGAAGAGAAAAACAATATTAGGATAATACCTATCATGTAAACTTATAAATTAAGATTTATTAATATTTCATGCTCTAATTGAGATTCATTGTTACTACACAATGAAAGAAAACATGTAGAAGTAGATAAAATGTATAAAGCATTCTTTTGAATGCATTTAACAATCAGAGAAACATATGAATTTTTAGTGGAAAATTTATTTTTAGTAAAATTTAAAATGAAGTTATGATTCTTAAGTTGGAAAAAGGATAAAAATTTATTCTAAATCTTAGGTACATAGAAAACATCATCAATAAAAACATTTGCAAATTTTGCCTTTCCTTGCTTAGTTGCTTCTAAGAATGTATTATCTCCTAAGTAAATATTTTCAAAAATATCTCTAGTATCACATAAAATGTTAGATAATAAATTCATATTGTGTGATGCACCACCATACAAAATAAATTTATTCTCATTAGAATCAAATAATGCAGCATATAAATCAATAACATTAGAATTTTGTTCCTAATTGTTGTTTTGATTATAGTTCTTCTAATTATTTTGGTTAGATGTATTCCTTTTGATATTTTTAGAATATTTTAAATATATCCCTTTTTATATAAATTTTTCCTTCTATGACCAAATTTACTATGTATCAAATCTATGTTTGAAATTTTTTTAGGTAGTTCACTTCTTATCGAGGACATGCTTAGCAAGTCAAATGGTTTTATCACCAACCTCCTCTTTTTTGGGATCCCCTTTTTATTTTAGATAAGTATCGACTCATTCCATTGGTTCCATATAGCACCCCCACACTCATTATTTACAAAAGAGTTCTCAATTTCCCCATGAGTAGCACTAGCTCACCACATGGCATCATGGTACTCCTTGAGATAAAAGGGTTCTTTTGTCAAAACTTTAAGGTGTCTCATTGGATGATTAAATAATAAGCAGGGTCCACTGGTAGATATAAATAAAAGAAAGTGAACCTTCCATGTGGCATCATGATACTTATCCAAGTTGAATTTATTTTTATCAGAGCTCTAAGTTGCACCATTGGTTGTGGGAAGTGGTTCATGTTCCTAAAAAAAATTCTAGAGGTATTTCAGAGGGGGAAACATATTACCACATTGCTTTTTATAGGCATTGTGGGAGTAATGAGGCATCACAATTGTACCATATCTAAGATTTGAAGACTGTCTGCACTCATGAGTTGAAGCTCCCCCTTTTAGTTGTAATGACCTCATCATAAGCATGAGTTCTAGGTTCCAAGTGTCATTTCCTCATGAGGTCATTATGCCTATATATTTTGGGCTTCTTTATTTTGTAAATGGGTTGAAAGTTAGATAATAGAAATTATTTTATGACTTTTATCAAAGAGCATCCATTGTAATAGCATTTGTTCTTAATAGGAATAGGAATAGTATTTGTTTTTTCCTTTAAGACCTTAGCAGGTGCCCCTCATGGGAAGGATTGAATATTATAAATTGTGAATTTGGGCCTTTTTATTTTTTTCTCTACCCAACATGAAGAATATGTGGTGTTCTGTGTCAAATTGAATATAATCAATGGTTGTCTATTGTTTCTATTTTTTACTTCTATATTATTAACTTTTGCTTATATTGCATACTTTAAATCATGCATAAGCTCTTTTATATTATCTATAATGTTTTAAGGGTTCAAACTATTTTATGCAATTTTAGGAATGGATATAAACAATTTCAATGCATCACCTTAGATAGTTTTATTTTCATTTTTTTTGTTTTTCCTCCTTACCCTTTTCCTCTTCAGTGAATTTGAAGATCCAGCTTCTAAAATCCTAAAGGTCACTTCACAATTTGAAATTTCAATCCCACATCTATAAATCTTCCCATAGGAAATTATTTGCTAATAATGAGAGTTTTAAGTATCAATAGTTACCTTTACTAGCATTCCTAGTGGGACTGGTCTCCCTAATTAGAAATTAGAGTTTATGATCTAGAGACCCATCACAAGGTCACTAATAGCCTAGAATTTAAGCTTACTACTACCACCTCTAGTGGTTGTAATTCACCAAAGAACTACAAGATCTAACACAACAAAAAAAACCATAGTAGATGGTTATCTAAAGACCACCAAAGAACTTTGTGTCATGAAATAGTGGTATCCCACTCATCCCTCTAATAGCCTTGGATATGTGGGATCCTATTCATGATAATGCCTTAAAATCACTTAAAATGTACAATGGAAAGGATTTAAAAAGTGCAATGAAACATATTCAATATGTTTCCAATTTTTATATTGTGCATTATATCATGAAGCAGAACATAGCCTTAAGGATACTAGCTACCTTCATCAAAGGATGAGATCTTGACTAGTATTGGTCCTTGTTACCCAACTCCATCACCACCTAAGATGAGTTTGGAAATATATTCTTTGACTGATTCATCAAGAAAGGATACTAGTCATCTCTCCTACAATAGTTAATTACTATTAAAATAACCCTGTAAGAGGCTATCATTGATTTAATTACCTGTTTTGATAAGACCTAGTAAAGTATCATGATAGTAGCCTCACTGTCTATAGGTATGGCTATCATATTCTACCTTAAATCCTTCAAATTAGACATAATTATTATGACTCAATCCATTGGAGGCTAGATGATGTCAGATGCATATGAATTATTAGCTAGGGTGTAAAATAATTTGATAGACATAAGGAAACTTCCCTTATGATCATTAATAACTATGTTACTAAAACTATCAATTCCCCCATAGGAGGAATGTTAAGGTGTGGAGCCTAAAAGCTTCACCCAAGGAGCAGATTTGATAGTTGTAGGTTTACAAAGTCACCGGCGTCAGTCAGGAGTGACCGACGTCGGTCAGGAGCAGTTCAGGAGATGCCGGCATCGGCAGGGATCGGCTGACGTCGGTCACAGGCAAGTAGGCAGGAACCAATGTCGGTTACCTATGCATCTAGAGAGCTATTTTTGAGGATAGAACTGAGTGTTTGCATGATGAGATTAAGTCATAGTCTTAAGTCTGCGTCTCTATTATTAGTAAGACTATTTTTAGAGCCCTTGTTTAAGAGGCATAACTGTTGGTTGTAAATGCATGCTCAAGTTTCCTAATTATTATATTAGGATAGATCTTCTTAGCTTATTGTATTGTATTGAGTGTTGAAGAACAGTACATAATTGTATATGTGAATCATTCCAGGTTGTTGGAATTGATTGTACTTGAGAGAGAGAGCTCTTGAGGGAAAGAGATCTAGAGAGAGATCTATACATCTGAGAGAGGTGTGGAAGAAAAGAAGTTTATTCAATTGTATTCCTTCTGTAAAGAGTTTAATACAAGTTTTCAGGGTGGTTTCTTATATCTCTTGTTCATTGCTATTATCTGATTTTAGTTACTTATCATTCTGATTTTAGTTACTTATCATTCTGATTTAATTCCACATTTATTGCTTTCATAAGTGTAATCAAATTGTTGGTTGATCCCCAACAAGTGGTATCAGAGCCTTGGTTGTAGGTTTAGAGCTTGATATCCAACAAGTGGTATCAGATCTCAGGTTCACTAACAGGTGGTTCAGATCTATGTAGTGTGTATTGATTACAGGTTACTCACAGGGGTTTCTATAGGGATTTCTATTCGAGTGGAAGAAGCAATGGCAGAAGAAAGTAAACTGAGAATGGAGAAGTTCAATGGCAAAAATTATCAACATTAGAGAATGTAGATAGAGGATTATCTGTATCAGAAAGATCTACATTTACTGTTAGGTGGGATTGCAAAGAAGCCCACAGACATGGATGATGAAGAATGGGAAGTTCTTGATAGAAAGGCTCTGGGGTCTATAAGACTGAGTCTAGCATCTACTGTGATATCTAATTTATCACAGGCAAAAGCTATGGTAGAGTTAATGACTACTTTAGGAAATTTGTATGAAAAACTCTCAGCTTCTAATAAGGTATATCTTATGAAGTAGTTATTTAATTTGCATATGCAGGAAGGTGGATCTGTATCTAATCATCTGAATGATTTCCATAGAATTATAAATCAATTAAGTTCAGTCAATATAGTGTTTGATGATGAAATAAAAGCTCTTTTAATATTAAGTTCTTTGCCAAAAAGTTGGCATAGCTTAGTAATGGCAGTTAGTAATACTGCATCTGCTTCAAATATTTTAAAAGTGGAGGATGTTGTTAGTGTTATCTTGAATGAGGAAATTCACAGGAAAAGCATAGAGGAAACATCAGGGAACACTTTAAGTTTTAAGAGCAGGGGAAGGGAAAAAGAGAAAAGCAAGAAAGGGAGATCAAGATCTAAGTCTAAGGTGAGAGGTAGATCCAAATCTAGAAATGGTAGGAAGCCACAATGCTAGAATTGTGGAAAGATGGGGCACATAAGTAGAGATTGCTGGTTAAAGCCTAAGGAGGACAATTAGCACGAAGGAAAAGAAGAAGCAAAGGTTGTAGGTATTGCACAAGATGCTTTAATATTTTCTTTGCATAATAATATAGAATCTTGGGTGTTAGATTCTGGTGCATCTTTTCATGCTACCCCTAATAGAGAATATTTTAGTGACTATATCCATAGAGATTTTGGAATAGTGTATTTAGGGGATGATGAGCCTTGTAAAATTATTGGTAAAGGTAAAGTGCAGCTGAAAATGCAGAATGGCAACACATGGGTGTTGAGAGATGTTATGCATGTTCCTAGCTTGAAGAGGAATTTGATTTCTGCAGGAAAGTTAGGGGATGAGGTTTGTATAGTAACTCTCATAGCTAAATCTTGGAAGGTGACCAAGGGTGCACTTGTAATGGCCAGAGGTAAGAGAGTAGGTACTCTTTATTTATGTAATTGTGTTACTAACAATTTTCCTTCTGTATTATCTACTTCAGATGTGGATGCAAAATTGTGGCACTCAAGGCTTGGCCACATGAGTGAGAAGGGAATGTCAATTCTTAAGTCTAAAGGTAAGCTTTCAGATTTGAAAAGCATAGATCTAGATTTTTGTGAGCACTGTATTTTTGGGAAATAGAAGAGAGTGAGTTTTCTCAAGACTGGATCAACAAAGAAGAAGCATAAGTTGCAGCTTGTTCACACAGACGTGTGGAGACTGGCTCAGGTTGCTTCTATTGGAGGATCACAGTACTATGTTACGTTCATAGATGATGCTACAAGAAAGGTATGGATATATTGTATTAAGAAGAAATTTGATGTATTTGAGACTTTTAAGATTTGGAAAGCTATGGTTGAGAATGAAACAGGCAAAAGATTGAAGTGCGTGAGATCTGACAATGGTGGTGAGTTTTGCAGCTATAAGTTCAACTGGTATTGTTATATGCATGGAATCTGCAGGCAAAAGATGGTTCCAAGGACACCTTAGCAAAATGGTATTGCTAAAAGGATGAATAGAACAATTATGGAGCGTGCAAGGTGTATGAGATTGCATGCTAGTTTGCCCTTAGAGTTTTGGGCAGAAGTTGTTGACACTGCAGTGTACCTAATTAACAGAGGACCCTCTATAGCTCTGGATGGTGGAATTCCAGAAGACGCATGGATAGGTAAAAAGGTAGATCTCTCATTTCTCAAAGTTTTTGGTTGTGAAGCCTTTGTGCATGTTGATAAAGAAAATAGAAAGAAGCTGGATGCTAAGTCTATGAGGTGCACATTTATTGGCTATGGCTCTGATGATTTTGGTTTCAGATTTTGGAATCTAGGAACTAACAAGATAATTAGGAGCCATGATGTTGTTTTCAATGAAAAAGTGATGTATAGTGATTAGCTAAAGAAGTTGAATCAATCTGGGTAGAGCAATGGAGAATTGGATGAGGTGACAGTCCAAAATGAGCTCACAGGAAAAATTTATCACAAACAGGAAAACACAGAGACCGACATCAGCCAGGAAGGAACCGGCGTCGACAAAATAGAAACTGATGTCGATCACATAGTGACCGATGTCGGTAGGATAGGAACCAATGTCGATCAGATAGAACCGACATCGACCAGTTATAGGCCTGGAAGTGACCGAGGTCGGTCACTATCAGAGAATTTGGGTAGACAGTGTGTTGTGGATGAGTCTCAGATGCCCATCAGGAGGTCAAAAAGGGTAAGTAAACCTCTAATTAGATATTCTCCTTCATTCTTCTATTTATTGCTAACTAATGGTAGAGAACTAGAGAGTTTTGAAGAAGCATTATAGGTGGAGTCCAAGAGTCAGTGGGAGCATGGCATGGTTGAGGAAATGGTGTCCTTAAAAGGGAACCAAACATGGGATTTGCTTGAATTGCCAGTAGGTAAGAGGACACTGAAGAATAGATGGACCTACAGATTGAAAGAAGGTGAGAATGGACAGATGAGATATAAGGCCAAGTTTAGTGAAAGGATTTACACAAAAGCTAGGTATTGATTTTGGTGAGATTTTTTCTCCTGTTGTTAAAATGACTTTTATACAGACTGTGATGTCTTTAGTTGCTATTGAGGATTTGCATCTTGAGCAGATTGATGTTAAGACAACATTTCTTCATGGAGATTTGGATGAGGAAATATATATGGAATAGCTGGAAGGATTTAAAGTCAAAGGTAAGGAGAAGTTAGTGTGCAGATTGAAGAAAAGCTTGTATGGCCTCAAGCAAGCTCATAGACAGTGGTATTTGAGATTTGACAGGTTTATGACTGAGCATGGCTACAGTAAGTGTCAATCTGACCATTTTGTGTATTTTAAGAGATTGGATAATGGTAGATATATTATTCTATTGTTGTATGTAGATGATATGCTAGTTGCAGGATCACACATGCAGGATATCTCTGAGCTTAAGGTGAAATTAGCTCACACATTTGCCATGAAGGATTTGGGAGTAGTAAAGAAAATCCTTGGCATGAGCATTAAGAGAGATAGGAAAAATCACAGGTTGATTTTGTCTCAAGAGGATTATGTAAACAAGGTGTTAAAATGGTTCAATATGCAGGATGCAAAACCAGTAAGCACACCTTTCGCTAGACATTTTAAGTTGAGTAAAGAACAATGTCCTAATTCACATGATGAGGTAGAGTACATGAGTAAAGTTCCATATTCTTCCGTAGTATGGAGTTTAATGTATGCAATGGTGTGTACTAGACCGGATATTGCCCAAGTAGTGGGAGTTGTAAGTAAGTATATGGCCAATCCAGGAAAGAAACACTGGAAAGCAGTTCAGTGGATCCTTAGATATCTGAGAGGAACTGGTAGTCGGCATTTGTGCTATGGAGGTTTAGATACTTCTCTACATGGTTATGTAGATTCAGATATGACAGGTGATTTGGATGGCAGGAAAAGCACCATAGGATATGTTTTCACTGTTGGTGGAATGGCGGTTAGCTGGATATCAAAGTTGCAGAAGGTTGTTGCCTTGTCAACTATAGAAGCAGAGTATATTGCAGTCACAGAGGCTAGCAAAGAGATGATATGGATGACACAGTTCATGGAAGAGCTTGGAAAGGAGCAAGAGAGTTACAAATTATACAGTGATAGTCAAAGTGCAATTCATTTGGCTAAGAATTCAGCCTTTCACTCAAGAACAAAGCACATATAGCTTAGGTACCACTTCATAAGATAGGTATTGGAAGATGGTGAGTTGAATCTGGAGAAGATCCATACATATAAGAATCCTACTAATATGTTAACCAAGCCGGTTACAAAGGAGAAGTTGAATCTTCATTTAAATTTTGTTGGTCTTCATGATTGAGTTGAAGATGGAAGAGCTAGAAGATGTTGTACAGGTACTGGTGTAGCTGTTTATCCCCAATTGGGAGATTGTTAAGGTGTGGAGCCTAAAAACTTCACCCAAGGAGCAGATTTGATAGTTGTAGGTTTACACAGTCACCAGCGTCGGTCAAGAGCGACCGACGTCAGTTAGGAGCAGTTCAGGAGATGCTGGCATCGGTAGGGATTAGCCAACGTCAGTCACAGGCAAGCAGGCAAGAACTGATGTCAGTTACCTGTGCGTCTAGAGAGCTATTTTCGATGACAGAATCGAGTGTTTGCATGATGAGATTAAGTCATAGTCTTAAGTCCGCGTCTCTATTATTAGTAAGACTATTTTTAGAGCCATTGTTTAAGAGGCATAACTATTGGTTGTAAATGCATGCTCAAGTTTCCTAATTATTATATTAGGATAGATCTTCTTAGCTTATTATATTGTATTGAATGTTGAAGAACAGTACATAATTGTATATTTGAATCATTCTAGGTTGTTGGAATTGATTGTACTTGAGAGAGAGAGAGCTCTTGAGGGAAAGAGATCTAGAGAGAGATATGTACATCTGAGAGAGGTGTGGAAGAAAAGAAGTTTCTTCAATTTTATTCCTTCTGTAAAGAGTTTAATACAAGTTTTTAGGGTGGTTTCTTGTATCTCTTGTTCTTTGCTATTATCTGATTCTAGTTACTTATCATTCTGATTTAATTTCACATTTATTGCTTTCATAAGTGTAATCAAATTTTTGGTTGATCCCCAACTAGGAATTCCTAAGGACCTCACAAACATCTCCTTCCATGTATGCATATCCAACTACTCAAACAAGCCCAGCCTTTTAATCGATGCTAGCTACAAAGATGAATGACTTGAAAAAACATCCTACAAAACTTCTCAAATGAGATCATAAACCTCAAGAGGCATCAGGCTATGACCTAAAATCCCCCATTCCATAACTACTAAAGTAGAAGAGCATCATATCAAAATAACTAGTACGAGGGAGGGTAGAGGTTAAATCATTAGGCACAACCTATAAATTAGATCATCCCAGTTCCTAATCTTTTATAAGTGGTCCTACCAAACTCAAATAGAGAATTAGTCACTAACCAAAATAGCTTGGTGGATGACTCAAATTCATGATGCTTCCCATGTAATGATGTGCATACTCCCTCAAATTATCCAAGAGGTTATCTATAGTAAAATTATGTTAAGAAACAAAGGCAAGGGAATGTACCCAATTCAACTCCTTAAAAGTACTAATCCCTAGGTGTTTAAAATGCTATCCTTATGTCTCAAATAAAATAAATGTCCTTGGAGCAAGAAGAGGAGATATCCTTAGATCATGCACATTTATCTTGGATATAAGATGAAGATGCAGTTTATGTGAGCAAGGTCACCATGATGAAATCCTTTTAAGTCCAATTAGACTACTACACTTGATGTAAGAAGAAACCAACCAAAACCTAAGAGGATTTCACAAAGCCTAAAGTGACTTTTAGAAAAAGTTTAGGACTCCAACCATCACCCTCGACATATCAAAAGTAGAGAAAAATAATGTAAAGCAAGCTATAGGATCCCTATGTTTGACCTTAAGGGCCATTTAATGTAGTGGAGTAGCTGAAGAAGGCCCTAGCCAATGTTTCTCTTTAGGATGTCTTGTCTATCCCTAAGTAGAATTTTCTACTAGGAGAGGCATTGGAAGACCAAAATAAGCCTATGCAAGGTAAACCAACTACAAATTTAGCACAACCAGGGTAAAGGAAGCCATTAGTAATGCACAACCTCATATACCATCTACATTCATCAACTCCAAAGAAGGGGTAAGTAAAGTAAAACTCACCCCTTTTTATTCTCTTGTTATGGGTAACAAGTTTCACAATTCTATGATTGATTCAGACGTAAGCACCATAATGATACCCAAACAGATTATGAATGCACTATAAATTCAATATGAAAATTTGGATAAAGGGGTAATGAAATTAGATGGTAATAAAGTCCAAAATATAGGTGTTATCAAAGCCCTTCCCCTGACTTTATATTGTTGTCCTAATATTATAGTCCCCTAATAAGTTGTGGTAATAGACATTTTTATAGTTTTTGGGTTATGTTTGTCAAGAAAGATAGGCAGATAATTGTATTTGAATTATTATCATTTAATCCTAAGAACTAAATATGGATCAAAATTGAAAGTGTTGTCTGATCCATTACATCTAGAGCACATACTTGATGATACTATGATGAATTTTGAAGTAACACACACTTATTTCTCCAAGAAAGAGATGTATTGCATATAGATGCTCGAGGAAAGAGTGGTAGATAACAAGGGCCTAAAGGAGGAAGTCTTCATTAATGAATTCATCAAGAATGATCCATTCACAAACATTAATGCCACTAGCCTTGTGACTTATGTGATCCATGATGAATATAAAACCATCCCTGAAGTCATGAATAAGAGGGAGGATCAAAGTAATGAACCAAAAAATAAGTCTAAATTTTAGACTCTACATTTCAATGGTGTGAAATGCATGACCAAATCTAGAGCTAGCATCTTATTGATGTATCCATCTATAAAAGAGACCATTAGGTCCTTCCACTTCTAGTTTATCTACACAAATAATGAAGTTAAGTATGAAGCCTTGGTCCATGGCCTCAACCTCATTGAGTGTATGGGTGTGAATTAATTAAAGGTGTTCAAAGATTACTAACTAGTAGTAAAGTACGTAAGAGGAGCCATGGATATTAAAACCATTTACATGAGGTCTTACTACCATAAAAAATGGGATATAATTCACTTATTTGAAAGATTCAATATGTAAATCATCCCTAGATCCATGAATGCTTAGGTGGACATAATTGAAGTAATCAACTCCTAGTTTGATCCAATAATTGACTTGTTAACCAATGAACTAGTGGTATAAGTAATTATCAAGCTTGTTATCCTAGATAATTATTAGATTTGGTAGGTATTTGAGAATGATGCGAAAATTATCATGTTTCTTCAATAGTCATGTGATTTTACAGAGCAGTTATAGCCAAAGATTGAAGAATCTTATGGAGGTCAAATCATGTAACTAAAGTCCAATAAACTTCTAAAAGGACTGATTACCCTAGAAAATCTATTTGATTTTGATGATGAAAAGAATGATAAATGAAATTCTATCACAAATAAATGTGACTACTCCAAGATTGATGTAGGAGATGGAAGAAAATTGAAAGTGGAGAAAGAAGTTTCCAAAAATGATAAGGATCGATTGGTGTCTTTCTGTAATAGTTATGAAGGAGTTATGGCTTGGACCTATGATGACCTAAAAATATATGACCATGAGGTGATATAGCACACCATAGATCTAGTGAAAATATCAAATCCAATCCACCAAAAGTAAAGGCTAATAAACCCAAATATTGAGTCTCTCATGGCTTAGGAAGTGAAGAAATTGATTGATTCTAGGAAGAAAGAAGAATGGTGAAATTAGTTTATGCGTAGACTTTAGGGACTTGAAAAAATCATCCCTAAAATATCATTACCCCCTTCCTTTTATGTAATAGATCCTCTAAATAGTAATAGGCATAGAAATTTTCTTTCTACTAGATGGGTTCTCAGGTTATAACTAGGTATGGGTTAATAAGGAGGATCAACATAGAACCACTTTCACTATGAAGTGGGGAACCTTCACATATATTAAAATGCCTTTCAACCTCTCTAATTTAGGAGATACCTTTGAGCGAGCCATGGATATAGTTTTTAAGGCACTGACTAGTAAAATCATCCTCATTCATCTAGATGATCTGACAATGTTCTGCAAAATAAAGGAAGATCATTTTGATTATTTGGAAAATATTTTTCAAAAATGTCAATATTACAAGGTACCCCTTAACCCCAAAAAATGCATCTTTAGCATCTCATAAGGAAATCTATTAGGGTATGTGGTATCCATAGAAGTCATATCTATTGATCTAGATAGAGTGAAGGCCATCAAGGATTTAACCATACTAGTTAACAAGAATGGAGTCTAGTCTTTCCTAGGGAAGATTAACTTTTTTAGCTAATTCATATCTAAATTTTTAAGGATGGTAAGGACAATCACATTGATGTTGAATAACTACCAGGTTTTGAAATGGACCTCTAAAGGAAGAATAGTGTTTGAAAAAATTAAGGAAGTAATATCCACCACTCTTATTCTATTCAATCTCAACATCTCTAAGGATTTTGTCATGTATGTTTATGTGAGTAAACATAGTGTTAACCAGCCGAAGCTGCAGGCGAATGGCCGAACGCCGCCCGAGGGCGGTGAACGCCCAGCACCCGCCCGCAGGCGGCAAAAACAAAACCCCCACCCACGGTGGGGAAGATGAAAATGCCGCCCGATGGTGGGGAAAACAAAACCCCCGCCCACGGTGGGGAAGATGAAAACGCCGCCTGACGGCGGGGAAAACAAAACCCCCGCCCACGGTGGGGAAGATGGAAATGCCGCCCTCCGGCGACAGAGATGAAACCCCCACCCGAAGGCGGGAAAAATAGAAACCCCACCCCCCGGCGGGAAAGTGAAAAAATGCCGCCCACGACGGGGAAAATAGAACCGCCTACCCACGACGGGGAAAACAAAAGGGCCGCCCATGCAGTAGGCAAAAAATTTGCCACCCACAATAGGCAGTGGAAAAAAAGGGCTGCAAAACACAGAAAAAGACCCGCCCAGCCGCTAAAGTAGATTGGCACGCAAAATGAGGAGAGTGATTGGCACGTAAAATGAGGTAACAAGCATGGTCTTGGCAGACTTATGACATCATCAATAGTGTTTTCCCTCTTCCCAATGAAGCTTCTCTTGGCTCTTCTGATATAAATATGTAGAGTTAGTCATTTATCAGGATCTTCCTCACTTTTGTAAAGAGCACAGCTCTGCTTTTTCCCACCTGAATCAATAAATACAATTTTTACCTCTTTCTTGGATGGATACTCTATAATGTCAATTTGCAGCTTACAGGTGAAGAGTTCTATCTAAGGTGTAGAAACAAAGGAGGTCACTTACAATAAGCATTCCACAGCATCTTGGTGAGTCCCTGTTTCCTGTATCTTTCACTGGAACCTCCCTGTCATCCAAGCAACCTGGTCTTTTCTGCCAAGTTTCAGTGTATGTATGTTGCATTTCTTTGATTCTGAGAGTGGATGTGGAAGGTCAACCTATTTTTGGTGTATCACCTCTTTTAGAGTAGGCTATTTGTTTTCGTGCTTTTTCTCTCTCTCTTTTCATCCCCCCCAGTATACCTATATTTTTGCGCTACTGGGAACAAGCAAGATACATCAAATGGAACTAGCCCATACCTAGAGACTCTCCTCTCCTACTTCACCATCCCACAGGCGAGAGAGGGGTTTCCATGTTGCGGGGAGAGGGCAGGAATTTGTTTTCCTTTCGCAGGGTGAACTTTCCAGCGTCAATAGTTTTGGCACGCCTGGTGGGACTGTATTTTTTAACGCAATAGTCTTTCAAGATTGATGTTGGTCCTGCTACAGTCATTTCAAAGATTTCCCAGCATCTGGCGACTCCACTGGTAAGAGCTCAGTTCTTTATTTTTAAGACCAGTCACTTAAACTTCTATGTCAAAGGTTACCACAAGGTCAGCTTCAAGAGGGGTCCCTTTTGTTTTCATTGAGCTGCCTTTAAACTCTGCTAAAAGGCTCAGATTTGGAAGAACTCACCCTTATCCACTAGTAAATCCTCCTAGACTTGTTGCTAGGAACATCAATCCAGCTCAGCCATAGTTGCAGCCTGTTCCAGCCATGGCATTGCCTTTTGCAGCTTTTCGTGGTGAGAGCCCCTTAAACCTCCCACGCTATGACCCAATTCTAGGAATAGCTTTAAAAAATGTGCCCTCTTTTGATGGAGTGGGACCTATTACAGTCATTGAACATATCAAGAATATTTCCAATCTTTGCAATATTCATAATATAACAGAAGAAAATATTGCCATCAGACTGTTAGCCTTGTCTCTAAAAGGGAAAGCTCTCGACTGGTACGGCACCTTGCCTGTGAATTCTATACATTCTTGGAATGAATTAGGCACCCATTTAACTGGACATTTTGGGGAGAAAAGTGACGGTCTCTCTCTTGCTGAGCAGCTGACAACTATAAAAAGAGCTCCGCACGAGTACATGCAGGACTTTAATACGCGTTTTCAAAATACTTGGGATAGAATTCCCATCCTAGTAAGGCTGACCCCCAACTACACTTTCTTGTACTATTTGAAAGCATTAAATAGTGACATTGCTATGATGATCCAATCTATGGGAGGACACATACTGCCAGCCGCATATGACATAACCATTGCGGCTGAAAATTGCTTGATTCAAGCCAAAAAAATTGCCCCTAGGCCTCACATGCCAATTTTTCCAGAACTGCTGCCCCCAATTTAGGCTGTTGCTCCCCTAATTGCTCCCCTACCTGTCATTGAGAAGCCAGTTGCTTTTCCATCCAATGAATTAAATGAAGTTAAGGGCCTGTTGCAGAGCATGTCAAACGAACTTGTTGCCCTTAAAAGGCAGTAAGCTCAAAGTAACAAGCCAAACCAGGGTTATCAGAATTATGGCCATGCCCCTAGACCCCCCTTTCAAAACTATAACCAAGGCCAAGGGCAGCTTACTACAACCAGGCCTTATCAAAATTATAACTCAGGCCCCTTTTTGTCATCTAAAGCCATGGTGCCTACTCAGAACAATCCAGTGTAGGAGCAGCCAGGTTGTTCAACCATGGGACAAGGTCAAGAGCAAGCTGCCCATACGAATGACATGATGAATTTATTTTAAAATTCAGAAAATTAGGCTGCTAATTTTTCTTAGTTTTTTGAGTTCCCAGCCCAACCCAGCACAAGTAACAATCAAACTCAACCAGATTCTACCCTGATAAATCATGAAGAAGGGGAACTCTGTACAATTAATCATGGGGGCACTGCAGACAATCAGGTTGATTACGTTGCAGCCAATACCAGATTTAAAAGAAGAGTATTTGGAGAAGTGCAAGCTTCCCCTCAGGCAGCAACATATCTTCCGTCACACCCTTTTCAAAAGGCCCCAATTCCTAGACAACCGTTTGCACCTCTAGCTCCCCAGTCTACGGCTCCAGCTGGGATCAACCCAAAGGAAAGTATGAAGGGGATCAGCCCCCAAGTTAATATAATTGATCAAATGAAGAAATTGCATGTGAGCATTTCTCTATGGGATTCACTGTCTCTTCTGGGACAAAAGGAGGTATTGAAGAAAGAATTGCATGAGCTAGATCGCTAGGCCATCCTAACAGACACTAATAATGTCCTAATGATGAATGGGTAGCCTTCTGCTTCAAGTCAGGTAAAGAAAGAAGAAAAGACTCCCCCTTTTTATGTATCTTTGATCATAAGGGATTTCTTAGTACATAATTGCATAATTGATAGCGGGGCCAACACTTCGGTAATGCCCAAGTGCATTGCCGATAAGATGGGGTTAGAGTACGAAGCCATGAACAAGGAAGTCTTACAACTAGATGGGACACCTGCAAAGGCAGTCAAAGTCCTGAAAGGATTGAGTTTAACATTGCATGCCTGCCCGACATTCTCAATCCCCCAAGATATAGTGGTAGCAGACGTTCCTCCATATTTTGCAATCTATTTGTCTAGGGACTTTACATCCAAGATAGGTGGTTATCTAGCAGCAAATTGGTCATATCTAGTTTTCAGAACCAAGTATGGGACCAAGGTGAAAATCAAATCTGAGCCACTCTAAAAGGATCACCTAGAGCCCTATTCACCCAAGGCAGCGAATGTCAGTTACACTATCATTGATCCAGAAGACTCTCAGACGGACAAATCCTCATCTTCTGCTCTTGAAGGAGTCGCAGATCTACTCTTGGATGAGTGGGGAAGTGATAACTTCGAGCATGATCCTTATAAGTTTATTGAGGAGGCAGACCTTGGCGTCTATTGCTTGCATGAAGAAAGTGCCATCATGCCCAATATAATGAAGGAAAATAAAGAAGACCTTGGCCTATGGCAGCTGTACTTCGACGGTTCCAGAAGCAAACTAGGTGCTGGTGGTGGGGCAATGTTAGTTTCCCCTTCTAAAGAAAGGTACTTTTCAGCTTTTTGTTTCCAATTCTCTTACACATGTAATGTTGCAGAATATGAGTCTTTGATTCATGGACTTGAGTGGGCAAGAAAGAGAGGGATCAAGAAGTTGCAAATCTTAGGGGACAGTGAATTAATTGTGAACCAAATAAGAGGCCTAAACCTGACCAAGAACTCCTTACTGAAGTCTTACAATCACAGAGTCTGGGATTTGATGGAAGATTTCCTTGCTCTTAACATTACCTCGATCCCCAGAGAATAGAATAAGCAGGCTGACAGGTTGGTAGTTTTTGGTGCCCAATTTGATGTTTTAAAAGAAATAAGCAGGGGTTGTGGTTCACGCCATTTAAAAGTGGTGGTTTGGCCTTCAATTCTAGACAATGTTACAAATTGGTAGGTCTTCAAAAATGATCAGCAAATAGCTCTTTTCTTGCAAGAGGAAGCTGAGTTTGCGATCCACAATCAAGTGAAATTGTAGTAGCAATATGGAAATCAGATTGTTCAATCGAAGAACAATAAACTCCCTAAGGGTCTGGTCACACTTGAAAGTATTTTCAATGGAGAGGACCAACTAAGAAATGATAAAGCATGCATCACTACCAAGGAGGAGAATTATGAAAAAGTTGAAATCTTCAAGGACAAGTTGCTAGCGCTTGGTAAGGTCTGCACGTTTCAAGAAAAGCAAGCTTTCATTCTCTTGTGTCAGGACTTTGCTGACGTCTTTGCCTGGAACTATAACGACTTGAAAGGCTTTGATCCAAGACTCACCCAACACACTATTGAATTAGAAGAAGGTGCAAAACCAGTCACACAAAAGTAGAGGCCTGCTAATCCGATGATTGAGCTCCTTATGCAAAAAGAATTGGTCAAGTTGATTGAGTCTGGCATTATATTTTTGATCAAACATTCCTCATGGTTGGCCAATTTGGTTCCAGTTAGAAAGAAAAATGGAGAGATCAGGCTATGTGTCAACTTCAGAGACCTTAATAAAGTCTCTTTAAAAGATCATTATCCCCTTCTGAACATGGAGCAAATCCTCCAAAAGGTAACTGGTTCCGAATGCTTCTCCCTCCTGGATGGTTATTTGGGATATAATCAAATTCTAGTTTGGGGTTGCGACCAATACAAAATAGCCTTCACCACTAAATGGGGAACGTTCTCCTACTAGAAGATGCCTTTCGGGCTATCCAATGCTGGTGCTACCTTCTAGTGAGCCATGGACATGGCTTTTAGTAGTTTGATAAATAAGAACGTGCTGGTGTACCTCGATGATATAACAGTTTTCTCCAAGGAGGCAGGACAGCATATGAAGCACCTCAGGCAGATTTTTGAGAGATGCAGGGAATTTGGCATCTCCCTAAATCCAAAGAAATGTGTATTTGTCGTTCATGAGGGGAAACTTCTTGGCCACATTGTGTCTAAGGAAGGTTTGTCTATTGACCTCGAGAGAGTCTGCTCCATTCTAGAGATGTCCCTACCAAAGCATAAGAAAGGCCTCCAGAGTTTCTTTGGCTGGATAAATTTCATTCGGAGGTTCATTTCAAATTTTGCTAAAATAGTTAAACCCCTAACCTCCTTACTAAGGAAGGGTGAAGAATTCAAATGGACAACGCCAAGAAAAGATAGCTTTGAAGCTATCAAATAGGCTTTGACCCAGGCTCCCACTCTAATCAGCCCTAACTTCAATAAGGACCTCAATCTCTATACCTTCAACAATGGAGAAGTAATATCTACTATGCTTACCCAAGCAAATAGTGATGACCTCGAGCAACCACTCACCTTCTTCAGCCAAGGGTTAGAGGACTTTGAAATTAGGTACACCTACGTAGAGAAGCAAGTCTTGGCAGTGGTGCGCAGCTTGAAGAAATTCAGATATATGTTATCAAATAGTAGGATCCACCTCATGGTTCCACATCCTGGCATCAAGGATTTCTTGACCAATCGAGACTTAAATGAGAAAAGAGCAGGATGGATCACCAAGGTAATGGAGTACGACATAGACATCAAAATTGCCAAGTTGGTGAGAGGAAGGGGCCTGTGTGAATAGCTAGCAGCAGATTTGAGACAAAAGGATGAGGACAGCTTGCTGATCCATGACACAGCCACTACAGAAGAACCAGTGGTCATAAGAGATTGGACATTGGACATGAGGCATTTCCTTCTTGTGGGTGAATGTCCACAGGGCCTCGGTAGGGCCGAAAGAAGGTATTTTAAACTTTAGTCCCTTCCCTATGTTTTAATTGATGGAGTATTATTTAGGAAGGATCTCTCCGGGGTTCTCTTAAGATGCATTGACTCCAGTCAGGCTGACAAGGTATTGGCTGAGTTTCACGATGGGCCAGTAGGCAGCCATTTCACCCCTAGAACCACAGCAGCAAAAATAATGAGAGCTGGCTATTTCTGGCCCACTCTCTTCAAGGATACCCATGCCTGGGTAAGGAAGTGCCAGAAGTGTGTACTCTTTGACAGAAAGCAGCGATTGGCTGCCATGCCCCTACAGCCCATTCAAGTTGAACAACCATTCATGCAGTGGGGCTTGGATTTCATAGGGATGATCAATCCTCCCTCTAGTGCCGAACACAAATGGGTCTTGACTGCTACAGATTATTTCACTAGGTGGGTGGAAGCCATTGTTTTGAAAGAAGTGAATGAGAGCGCAGTCCTGGATTTCTATGAGGATCTAGTGACAAGGTTTGGGGTCCCAGCCACCATAATCTCAGATAATGCCTTGTATTTTTTGGGAACCAAAACTAGTGAATGGGCACTAAGGTATGGTATATACCTCAGCACTTCATCAAATTACTACCCGCAGGGGAATGGGCTGGCTGAGTCCACTAACAAAAATATAATCAGGATTATAAAAAGGACCATGTGTAATATCCCCAACCAATAGGGAATATATAAACTCTAAAGCTCTGATACCACTGTAATGTCCCTTACTTAGGGGCTCTCTTATCTGCACAAAAACTCTGATACCAAAGACCAAAGCTCTGATACCACTGTAATATCCCCAACCAATAGGGAATATATAAACTCTAAAGCTCTGATACCACTGTAATGTCCCTTACTTAGGGGCTCTCTTATCTACACAAAAACTCTGATACCAAAGACTAAAGCTCAGATACCACTGTGATATCCCCTTCAAACAGGGAATATATAAACACATAAAGCTCTGAACACAATATAAACTTGCAGACTATATTCAAATAAGCATAAGCAAATCACAGTATAATCTGTCCATAGCAAATCAACATCTTATTACTTATTCTTCTGGATGATTACAAAAGATGAGTCTCTGTTGTACCAATAAGGAATATTAAAATCTGGTCTTAAAACCCTTATGTTTTGCAAATCTGGGAGTGAAGGGTCTCGGCCTTTCTGTGTCGACACACAGACGCCGTCGTCGGTCGATATCTCGCCGACGTCGGTCTCTGTCGGTCGGCTTTCTGCCGACGTCGGTCCTCAGTCGACTGATGTCGGTCGCTATAAGCCCTCTCTCTGCCGATGTCGGTGCCTGATCGGATCTGTACGGACTTAGTACGGCCGCCAACTCAGCACAACCTATCTGTTGATCCCTAATCTGGAAATCTATGGTATCTAATACAGCAGATCTCTCTCTGTATAATTTATTAAAACAAAAAGCATGAACTAAATCAAGAAATACCTGGAAAGCTCTGTGATAACTTCTGTGTGAAGTTATCTCTCAAACCTGGAATTCTGTGATAACTTCTGAATGAAGCTATCTCTCAATTTGGCGATAAATCAGCTAATATCTCACAGCCTCTAAATCACACACAATGAAGAGGGAACGTTCTCCACTGCAATGGAATCCTGGAACCCTAGGCTCAGTCTTCACAGAAGAAATTCTTCAATTTTCAATAATCAATAATCTATGCATAATCAATAATGGCCTCCATGTGAAACCCTTATACCCTCAAAAGATATGCTTGCCCTAATTAGGGTTTTCTTAAATTAGCATTAGGGTTTCTAATTTAAAATTAGAGCAAATAATTAATAATTAATAATTAATTATTAATGAGACCAAATAATTAATATTTGATTAAATCAATCAAATATTAATATCTCCCTCAATATACGTCAGATCCTTAAACCGATCGAAGCAGGTGAATCAGGGAGTGATTCCGCATATGACCATACCAAAATAAAGGTGCTCCACTACATATCAAATATCCCTAAAAAGTAGGAGCTCTGGCCAAATATGTTTGAAATAACCTGAATGAAAATCAAATGTAGAAACCCTGTGAATCAAAGTCAATCCAAGCTCCATTATGACCCTCTATCCATCCTATTAGCCTACGAAGGTCGCATAATAGGCCAATCATCAAATCTGTCAATGTCCACAAAAAAGGGGACATGAAAATCCGCCCCTCCGAAAATTGCTTGTCCCCAAGCAATCTCGGAACAATGAACTACTCGATCCACCTGGATCCCAAATGTAGTTATGCTCTGCACTACTGTGAATTAATGCAAGTACGTGTAACATCAACAGAAGTAGAACAAAGAGGAACCCATAATCAATTTGGCGAACACAACTTAACCAATCTCTGAAATCACAACTGCCCTGGATGTGTCGATACTGTAGATTATGTACTTGGCAACTGCAACTCCTATCTACAAAAGATGGTGTTAATTCATCCCATAACTGATCCCTCTGTAATGGTGGCACAACCAACTGTACCATACTATCAAATGTGTGAGAAGAATCAATATGGAGACTCGACTCCATTGGTATCTCAAACTCCTCAGAATCAGGTACTACCAAATCCTGAACATGTGTATCAGCCTCATCAACGTGCTCCAACTGTAGGAACGTACTCGCCAACAACACTCAATGTACTAACCTCTGAGTCGGGGGCTGGTGAAGACCATAAATGCTCTAACTCCATGGTCATCTCAGCCAAATGAAATTGTGACTCCTCATAAGCTAACTGCGTAGTCTCAAGAATCTCAGAAGTCGCCTCTAGCTGCTGAGTAAGCTCACTCACCTTATCTTCCTCGACCAACAATGCATCATATGTTGTGCTACCCCACTCCATAAGATAATCTCTGTCGGCGACCAACTGCATATAATCCTGTCTCAGAATCTGGATAGCCTCCCATAAAGAGTGGATCTGTGTCAAGGACAAATAACTACCTCCCTGTTCGATGCTAGTAGGAGAACCCATCCATATACTGCTAACAACTGACGAGCATCATCGAAATGCTTGCAAGCGGTAGCAATGTCTCGCTCACTAACTCTCAGCTGACTAGACACATGGTGGCACTGGCTAGACTGTCTCCTACAATCCTCCTCTGGTGCATGGTCCAAAAGAGTAGACTCTGAATCACTGATCTCTGGAGTACTACCATCCATACTCTGTGAATCAACTCCATAGCTCATATCAACAGACGGAGTATCGACAACTGTAGCATCACTGTCTAATTCTTCCATATGGAAAGAAACAATCGGTGAAACTAAGTCCTCAAAACTGTCCACTGCAATCTCCTGAGTATCATCTGCAATAATCGGATCCTGGGACTCTGCTACAATCTCTGCCATAGTTGAGAGATCATCAACCCTCAGTGCACTAACATCTGAGCCCACCTGTACACTCTGAGTGCAAGCATCTAACTCATCATCATCTTCACTATATCCTATCTCATAATCATAATAATCATGGGACATGCTACTCTTTCGTCGAAGTGATCTGTAGTGCTCTCTCCTATGCTTAACAAAGCGATCAAAAGGCAACAACTTCTGAATTCGAGGTGGTACTATCTCCCACTCCTCCTTCGCTGTCATATATCGTGCGGGGTTGTTTTTGGATGTAGGATATGAAAGAATTTCATTCATCCTCTTCTGGGTTTCATCCAACTGCTTCAAACTATGTTCCAGCGTCTTCATATCATTGTCCCACTGTTTCTGAGTATATGAAGGCATCATGATCCTTCACTGATTCAATCTACCCAAACTACCCAACAGGATGGCAAGACATTAGCTCTGATGTGCCCAACAGGATGGCAGGAATTTGGCTCTGATACCACTGTAATATCCCCAACCAATAGGGAATATATAAACTCTAAAGCTCTGATACCACTGTAATGTCCCTTACTTAGGGGCTCTCTTATCTGCACAAAAACTCTGATACCAAAGACCAAAGCTCTGATACCACTGTAATATCCCCAACCAATAGGGAATATATAAACTCTAAAGCTCTGATACCACTGTAATGTCCCTTACTTAGGGGCTCTCTTATCTGCACAAAAACTCTGATACCAAAGACCAAAGCTCTGATACCACTGTGATATCCCCTTCAAACAGGGAATATATAAACACATAAAGCTCTGAACACAATATAAACTTGCAGACTATATTCAAATAAGCATAAGCAAATCACAGTATAATCTGTCCATAGCAAATCAACATCTTATTACTTATTCTTCTGGATGATTACAAAAGATGAGTCTCTATTGTACCAATAAGGAATATTAAAATCTGGTCTTAAAACCCTGATGTTTTGCAAATATGGGAGTGAAGGGTCTCGGCCTTTCTGTGTCGACACACAGACGCCGTCGTCGGTCGATATCTCGCCGACGTCGGTCTCTATCGGTCGGCTTTCTGCCGACGTTGGTCCTCAGTCGACCGATGTCGGTCGCTATAAGCCCTCTCTCTGCCGATGTCGGTGCCTGATCGGATCTGTACGGACCTGTACGGACTTAGTACGGCCGCCAACTCAGCACAACCTATCTGTTGATCCCTGATCTGGAAATATATGGTATCTAATACAACAGATCTCTCTCTGTATAATTTATTGAAACAAAAAGCATGAACTAAATCAAGAAATACTTGGAAAGCTCTGTGATAACTTCTGTGTGAAGTTATCTCTCATACCTGGAATTCTGTGATAACTTCTGAATGAAGCTATCTCTCAATTTGGCGATAAATCAGCTGATATCTCATAGCCTCTAAATCACACACAATGAAGAGGGAACGTTCTCCACTGCAATGGAATCCTGGAACCCTAGGCTCAGTCTTCACAGAAGAAATTCTTCAATTTTCAATAATCAATAATCTATGCATAATCAATAATGGCCTCCATGTGAAACCCTTATACCCTCAAAAGATATGCTTGCCCTAATTAGGGTTTTCTTAAATTAGCATTAGGGTTTCTAATTTAAAATTAGAGCAAATAATTAATAATTAATAATTAATTATTAATGAGACCAAATAATTAATATTTGATTAAATCAATCAAATATTAATATCTCCCTCAATATACGTCGGATCCTTAAACCGATCGAAGCAGGTGAATCAGGGAGTGATTCCGCATATGACCATACCAAAATAAAGGTGCTCCACTGCATATCAAATATCCCTAAAAAGTAGGAGCTCTGGCCAAATATGTCTGAAATAACCTGAATGAAAATCAAATGTAGAAACCCTGTGAATCAAAGTCAATCCAAGCTCCATTATGACCCTCTATCCATCCTATTAGCCTACGAAGGTCGCATAATAGGCCAATCATCAAATCTGTCAATGTCCACAAAAAAGGGGACATGACAATCCGCCCCTCCAAAAATTGCTTGTCCCCAAGCAATCTCGGAACAATGAACTACTCGATCCACCTGGATCCCAAATGTAGTTATGCTCTGCACTGCTGTGAATTAATGCAAGTACGTGTAACATCAACAGAAGTAGAACAAAGAGGAACCCATAATCAATTTGGCAAACACAACTTAACCAATCTCTGAAATCACAACTGCCCTGGATGTGTCGATACTGTAGATTGTGTACTTGGCAACTGCAAATCCTATCTACAAAAGATGGTGTTAATTCATCCCATAACTGATCCCTCTGTAATGGTGGCACAACCAACTGTACCATACTATCAAATGTGTGAGAAGAATCAATATGGAGACTCGACTCCATTGGTATCTCAAACTCCTCAGAATCAGGTACTACTAAATCCTGAACATGTGTATCAGCCTCATCAACGTGCTCCTCAGCAACGACTGTAGGAACGTACTCACCAACAACACTCAATGTACTAACCTCTGAGTCGGGGGCTGGTGAAGACCGTAAATGCTCTAACTCCATGGTCATCTCAGCCAAATGAAATTGTGACTCCTCATAAGCTAACTGCGTAGTCTCAAGAATCTCAGAAGTTGCCTCTAGCTGCTGAGTAAGCTCACTCACCTTATCTTCCTCGACCAACAATGCATCATATGCTGTGCTACCCCACTCCATAAGATAATCTCTGTCGGTGACCAACTGCATATAATCCTGTCTCAGAATCTGGATAGCCTCCCATAAAGAGTGGATCTGTGTCAAGGACAAATAACTACCTCCCTGTTTGATGCTAGTAGGAGAACCCCATCCATATACTGCTAACAACTGACGAGCATCATCGAAATGCTTGCAAGCGGTAGCAATGTCTCGCTCACTAACTCTCAGCTGACTAGACACATGGTGGCACTGGCTAGACTGTCTCCTACAATCCTCCTCTGGTGCATGGTCCAAAAGAGTAGACTCCAAATCATTGATCTCTGGAGTACTACCATCCATACTCTGTGAATCAACTCCATAGCTCATATCAACAGACGGAGTATCGACAACTGTAGCATCACTGTCTAATTCTTCCATATGGAAAGAAACAACCGGTGAAACTAAGTCCTCAAAACTGTCCACTGTAATCTCCTGAGTATCATCTGCAATAATCAGATCCTGGGACTCTGCTACAATCTCTGCCATAGTTGAGAGATCATCAACCCTCAGTGCACTAACATCTGAGCCCACCTGTACACTCTGAGTGCAAGCATCTAACTCATCATCATCTTCACTATATCCTATCTCATAATCATAATAATCATGGGACATGCTACTCTTTCGTCGAAGTGATCTGTAGTGCTCTCTCCTATGCTTAACAAAGCGATCAAAAGGCAACAACTTCTGAATTCGAGGTGGTACTAACTCCCACTCCTCCTTCGCTGTCATATATCGTGCGGGGTTGTTTTTGGATGTAGGATATGAAAGAATTTCATTCATCCTCTTCTGGGTTTCATCCAACTGCTTCAAACTGTGTTCCAGCGTCTTCATATCATTGTCCCACTGTTTCTGAGTATATGAAGGCATCATGATCCTTCGCTGATTCAATCTACCCAAACTACCCAACAGGATGGCAAGACATTAGCTCTGATGTGCCCAACAGGATGGCAGGAATTTGGCTCTGATACCACTGTAATATCCCCAACCAATAGGGAATATATAAACTCTAAAGCTCTGATACCACTATAATGTCCCTTACTTAGGGGCTCTCTTATCTGCACAAAAACTCTGATACCAAAGACCAAAGCTCTGATACCACTGTAATATCCCCAACCAATAGGGAATATATAAACTCTAAAGCTCTGATACCACTGTAATGTCCCTTACTTAGGGGCTCTCTTATCTGCACAAAAACTCTGATACCAAAGACCAAAGCTCTGATACCACTGTGATATCCCCTTCAAACAGGGAATATATAAACACATAAAGCTCTGAACACAATATAAACTTGCAGACTATATTCAAATAAGCATAAGCAAATCACAGTATAATCTGTCCATAGCAAATCAACATCTTATTACTTATTCTTCTGGATGATTACAAAAGATGAGTCTCTGTTGTACCAATAAGGAATATTAAAATCTGGTCTTAAAACCCTGATGTTTTGCAAATCTGGGAGTGAAGGGTCTCGGCCTTTCTGTGTCGACACACAGACGCCGTCGTCGGTCGATATCTCACCGACGTCGGTCTCTGTCGGTCGGCTTTCTGCCGACGTCGGTCCTCAGTCGACCGATGTCGGTGCCTGATCGGATCTGTACGGACCTGTACGGACTTAGTACGGCCACCAACTCAGCACAACCTATCTGTTGATCCCTGATCTGGAAATCTATGGTATTTAATACAGCAGATCTCTCTCTGTATAATTTATTGAAACAAAAAGCATGAACTAAATCAAGAAATACCTGGAAAGCTCTGTGATAACTTCTGTGTGAAGTTATCTCTCAAACCTGAAATTCTGTGATAACTTCTGAATGAAGCTATCTCTCAATTTGGCGATAAATCAGCTGATATCTCACAGCCTCTAAACCACACACAATGAAGAGGGAACGTTCTCCACTGTAATGGAATCCTGGAACCCTAGGCTCAGTCTTCACAGAAGAAATTCTTCAATTTTCAATAATCAATAATCTATGCATAATCAATAATGGCCTCCATGTGAAACCCTTATACCCTCAAAAGATATGCTTGCCCTAATTAGGGTTTTCTTAAATTAGCATTAGGGTTTCTAATTTAAAATTAGAGCAAATAATTAATAATTAATAATTAATTATTAATGAGACCAAATAATTAATATTTGATTAAATCAATCAAATATTAATATCTCCCTCAATATACGTCGGATCCTTAAACCGATCGAAGCAGGTGAATCAGGGAGTGATTCCGCATATGACCATACCAAAATAAAGGTGCTCCACTGCATATCAAATATCCCTAAAAAGTAGGAGCTCTGGCCAAATATGTCTGAAATAACCTGAATGAAAATCAAATGTAGAAACCCTGTGAATCAAAGTCAATCCAAGCTCCATTATGACCCTCTATCCATCCTATTAGCCTACGAAGGTCGCATAATAGGCCAATCATCAAATCTGTCAATGTCCACAAAAAAGGGGACATGACAATCCGCCCCTCCGAAAATTGCTTGTCCCCAAGCAATCTCGGAACAATGAACTACTCGATCCACCTGGATCCCAAATGTAGTTATGCTCTGCACTGCTGTGAATTAATGCAAGTACGTGTAACATCAACAGAAGTAGAACAAAGAGGAACCCATAATCAATTTGGGGAACACAACTTAACCAATCTCTGAAATCACAACTGCCCTGGATGTGTCGATACTGTAGATTGTGTACTTGGCAACTGCAAATCCTATCTACAAAAGATGGTGTTAATTCATCCCATAACTGATCCCTCTGTAATGGTGGCACAACCAATTGTACCATACTATCAAATGTGTGAGAAGAATCAATATGGAGACTCGACTCCATTGGTATCTCAAACTCCTCAGAATCAGGTACTACCAAATCCTGAACATGTGTATCAGCCTCATCAACGTGCTCCTCAGCAACAACTGTAGGAACGTACTCACCAACAACACTCAATGTACTAACCTCTGAGTCGGGGGCTGGTGAAGACCGTAAATGCTCTAACTCCATGGTCATCTCAGCCAAATGAAATTGTGACTCCTCATAAGCTAACTGCGTAGTCTCAAGAATCTCAGAAGTCGCCTCTAGCTGCTGAGTAAGCTCACTCACCTTATCTTCCTTGACCAACAATGCATCATATGCTGTGCTACCCCACTCCATAAGATAATCTCTGTCGGCGACCAACTGCATATAATCCTGTCTCAGAATCTGGATAGCCTCCCATAAAGAGTGGATCTGTGTCAAGGACAAATAACTACCTCCCTGTTCGATGCTAGTAGGAGAACCCCATCCATATACTGCTAACAACTGACGAGCATCATCGAAATGCTTGCAAGCGGTAGCAATGTCTCGCTCACTAACTCTCAGCTGACTAGACACATGGTGGCACTGGCTAGACTGTCTCCTAAAATCCTCCTCTGGTGCATGGTCCAAAAGAGTAGTCTCCGAATCACTGATCTCTGGAGTACTACCATCCATACTCTGTGAATCAACTCCATAGCTCATATCAACAGACGGAGTATCGACAACTGTAGCATCACTGTCTAATTCTTCCATATGGAAAGAAACAACCGGTGAAACTAAGTCCTCAAAACTGTCCACTGCAATCTCCTGAGTATCATCTACAATAATCGGATCCTGGGACTCTGCTACAATCTCTGCCATAGTTGAGAGATCATCAACCCTCAGTGCACTAACATCTGAGCCCACCTGTACACTCTGAGTGCAAGCATCTAACTCATCATCATCTTCACTATATCCTATCTCATAATCATAATAATCATGGGACATGCTACTCTTTCATCGAAGTGATCTGTAGTGCTCTCTCCTATGCTTAACAAAGCGATCAAAAGGCAACAACTTCTGAATTCAAGGTGGTACTAACTCCCACTCCTCCTTCGCTGTCATATATCGTGCGGGGTTGTTTTTGGATGTAGGATATGAAAGAATTTCATTCATCCTCTTCTGGGTTTCATCCAACTGCTTCAAACTGTGTTCCAGCGTCTTCATATCATTGTCCCACTGTTTCTGAGTATATGAAGGCATCATGATCCTTCACTGATTCAATCTACCCAAACTACCCAACAGGATGGCAAGACATTAGCTCTGATGTGCCCAACAGGATGGCAGGAATTTGGCTCTGATACCACTGTAATATCCCCAACCAATAGGGAATATATAAACTCTAAAGCTCTGATACCACTGTAATGTCCCTTACTTAGGGGCTCTCTTATCTGCACAAAAACTCTGATACCAAAGACCAAAGCTCTGATACCACTGTAATATCCCCAACCAATAGGGAATATATAAACTCTAAAGCTCTGATACCACTGTAATGTCCCTTACTTAGGGGCTCTCTTATCTGCACAAAAACTCTGATACCAAAGACCAAAGCTCTGATACCACTGTGATATCCCCTTCAAACAGGGAATATATAAACACATAAAGCTCTGAACACAATATAAACTTGCAGACTATATTCAAATAAGCATAAGCAAATCACAGTATAATCTGTCCATAGCAAATCAACATCTTATTACTTATTCTTCTGGATGATTACAAAAGATGAGTCTCTGTTGTACCAATAAGGAATATTAAAATCTGGTCTTAAAACCCTGATGTTTTGCAAATCTGGGAGTGAAGGGTCTCAGCCTTTCTGTGTCGACACACAGACACCGTCGTCGGTCGATATCTCGCCGACGTCGGTCTCTGTCGGTCGGCTTTCTACCGATGTCGGTCCTCAGTCGACCGATGTCAGTCGCTATAAGCCCTCTCTCTGCCGATGTCGGTGCCTGATCGGATCTGTACGGACCTGTATGGACTTAGTACGGTCGCCAACTCAGCACAACCTATCTGTTGATCCCTGATCTGGAAATCTATGGTATCTAATACAGCAGATCTCTCTCTGTATAATTTATTGAAACAAAAAGCATGAACTAAATCAAGAAATACCTGGAAAGCTCTGTGATAACTTCTGTGTGAAGTTATCTCTCAAACCTGGAATTCTGTGATAACTTCTGAATGAAGCTATCTCTCAATTTGGCGATAAATCAGCTGATATCTCACAGCCTCTAAATCACACACAATGAAGAGGGAACGTTCTCCACTGCAATGGAATCCTGGAACCCTAGGCTCAGTCTTCACAGAAGAAATTCTTCAATTTTCAATAATCAATAATCTATGCATAATCAATAATGGCCTCCATGTGAAACCCTTATACCCTCAAAAGATATGCTTGCCCTAATTAGGGTTTTCTTAAATTAGCATTAGGGTTTCTAATTTAAAATTAGAGCAAATAATTAATAATTAATTATTAATTATTAATGAGACCAAATAATTAATATTTGATTAAATCAATCAAATATTAATATCTCCCTCAATATACGTCGGATCCTTAAACCGATCGAAGCAGGTGAATCAGGGAGTGATTCCGCATATGACCATACCAAAATAAAGGTGCTCCACTGCATATCAAATATCCCTAAAAAGTAGGAGTTCTGGCCAAATATGTCTGAAATAACCTGAATGAAAATCAAATGTAGAAACCCTGTGAATCAAAGTCAATCCAAGCTCCATTATGACCCTCTATCCATCCTATTAGCCTACGAAGGTCGCATAATAGGCCAATCATCAAATCTGTCAATGTCCACAAAAAAGGGGACATGACACCATGGAAGAAAATTAGAAAACTTGGCATGCCAAGTTGAAAATAGCTCTATGGGCTGATTGAATCACTCCGAAATGATCAATCATAAAATTCTCCATATACGCTTGTGTATGGAAGGGAAGCAAGGCTTCCTATCTCACTCGAGTTACCAGCACTAGACCTCGCTCATCAGCTGCAGCTAGAAGAAGGGAGCAGCATGGATGTCACATTGTGTGAACTAATGGAGCTCCAAGAGGTAAGGAATCGGGCCATGGTCTCTATGATCAGTCACCAACAATACGTGAAAAGACATTTCGACAAGAAGTCTTCGTCAAAAATTTTTGCCAAAGGAGACATTGTCCTAAAATGGGACGAAGATAGAGCTAAGCCTGGAAAACATGCAAAATTTGATGCCCTCTGGAGTGGTCCTTACATGATTACTCAGTGCAAGCAGCATAATTCGTTCCAGCTCTCCAGATTAGACAGTGAAAAATTGTGTATCCCAGTCAACAGGATACATCTGAAGCATTGCCACTAAATTTTGGTTCAGTTATACATATTTTTCCCTATTTTCCCTAAGTGTAGTTTGCACAATTAGTTCTTTTTTAGCTTTGTGTGCTTCCCTTTGTTAGGGGGTAAACTCTGTGTATTTGATTCTGGTATCTCGAAGGTTGTTGTGAAATCTCTTCAAAGTCACCATCTGACTCTACACCCAATGGATATTCAGAGGCAACTGGGTTCTAAGCATAGCAGGCACGCTTCCCCTATCAGTCGCCAATTTGTTAACTGGTTGAAGCTGCAGGCGAACGATCGAACGCCGCCTGAGGGCGGCGAACGGCTGAACGCCGCCTGAGGGCAGCAAACAGAAGAACGCCACCCGGGGGCGGTGAACGGTAGAACGTTGCTCGAGGGTGGTGAACGCCCAGTACCTGCCCATAGGCGGTAGAAACAAAACCCCCACCCACGATGGGGAAGATGAAAATGCCGCCCGACGGTGGGGAAAAAAAAACCCCCGCCCATGGCAGGGAAGATGAAAATGCCGCCCGACGGTGGGGAAAATAAAACCCCTGCCCACGGCGGGGAAGATGAAAATGCCACCCTCCGGCGGCAAAGATGAAAGCCCCACCCGAAGGCGGGAAAAATAGAAACCCCGCCCCCCGGCGGGAAAGTGAAAAAATACCGCCCACGGTGGGGAAAACAGAACCGCTCACCCACGACGGGGAAAACAAAAGGGCCGCCCATGCAACAGGTGGAAAATTTGCTACCCATAATAGGCAGCGGCAAAAAAGGGCCATAAAACACAAAAAAAGACCCACCCAGTCGC
Source organism: Torreya grandis (assembly GCA_037957365.1). Lineage (NCBI taxonomy): Eukaryota > Viridiplantae > Streptophyta > Pinopsida > Cupressales > Taxaceae > Torreya > Torreya grandis. The sequence continues at coordinate 183,716 of JARHVA010006214.1, forward strand.
TAAAGTAGACTGGCACACAAAATGAGGAGAGTGACTGGCACATAAAATGAGGCAACAAGCATGGTCTTGGCAAACTTATGACATCATCAACAGTGTTTTCCCTCTTCCCAATGAAGCTTCTCTTGGATCTTCTGATATAAATATGCAGAGTTAGTCATTTATCAAGATCTTCCTCACTTTTGTAAAGAGCACAGCGCTGCTTTTTCCCACCTAAATCAATAAATACAGTTTTTACCTCTTTCTTGGATGGATACTCTGTAATGTCAATTTGCAGCTTACAGGTGAAGAGTTCTATCTAGGGTGTAGAAACAAAGGAGGTCACATACAGTAAGCATTCCACAGCATCTTGGTGAGTCCCTATTTCCTGTATCTTTCACTAAAACCTCCCTGTCATCCCAGCAACCTGGTCTTTTCTGCCAAGTTTCAGTGTATGTATGTTGCATTTCTTTGATTCTGAGAGTGGATGTGGAAGGTCAACCTATTTTTGGTGTATCACCTCTTTTAGAGTAGGCTATTTGTTTTCATGATTTTTATCTCTCTCTTTTCATCCCCCCAGTATACCTATATACCTATATTTTTGCGCTACTGGGAACAAGCAAGATACATCAAAGGGAACTAGCCCATACCTAGAGACTCTCCTCTCCTTCTTTGCCATCCCATAGGTGAGAAAGGGGTTTTCATGTTACAGGGAGAGGGCAAGAATTTGTTTTCCTATCGTAGGTGCACTTTCCAGCGTCAACACATAGCTTGGTGGCTATGTTAACATAGAAGGAAGATGAAGGGACTGGAGAGCATCCTATTAAATTCTATTCAAAAACCTTATGTGGATATGAGAGTAAGTATAATTTCATTTAGAATAAAGCTTTCACCATCATCAAAGGTCTCAACAAATTCAGACACTTAGTGGTGGGAAGCAAGATAATGATATATGTGGTGCATTCTAGAGTTAGAGAGTACATAATGGAAGGAGAAATCATGAATAAAGAGACATTTATATCACTAAGATCTTAGAGTATGATTTTAAAGTTAGATAGACTAAGGTGATCCAAAGGAGAGGACTTTATGAGATTTGGCCCAATGTGTGGATACTTGATAAATGAGCATGATATATCAGAAATAGTATTAGTAAGTTAGTATGAAACTGATAGGTCTTAGGTTGCTAATATAACTAACTTTATGTAAATTAGCCAGTATCTAGATAATATCCCCATACATAAAATGATATTCTATAGGTTGTAAGGAGCTAGTTATACACTAGTCTAGGGAGTCCTTTTCAAAAGGAACTTTGATAGGGAACTTATACGATGTGTTGATGACCACTAAGCTAGAAATATCCAATAAGATATGCATTTTAGCACTCTAGGTGGACATTTCTTAGTGAACCATAACTAAAATTATATGTGATAGATATTACTATCTGACCATGTTTTCAGATTGCCATCAAGTGGTGAAGAAATGCCAACAACATTAGGTTTTCACTGACAAGTAAAAGAATTCAGCCATGCCACTTAACCCAATTATGATTGATGAGCCTTTCTCATAATGGGGCTTGGATTTAATTGGGATGATCAATCTAGTGGCTAGTTTGGTCCATAAATGGATACTCATAGTCACATAATACTTCATGAGGTGGACCAAAGTGGCCCCTTTGAAAGAGGAAATTGAAAATGTGATCTTCAACTTCTTAAAGGAACTGATAACAAGGTTTGACCCTCCTAAAATGATTATGTCTGAAAATAAAAAGGCTTTCTTTAGTTCAAAGATTTCTTAATTTGCATTCTAGAATGGTATTTCCCTTAAAACTTCATCTATTACTACTTGCAAGGGAATGGGTTGGCCGAATCAACCAATAAGAACCTCATAAGGTTAATTAAGAGAATGTGTGTTAACTAATAGAGGGAGTGTAATAATCATCTGATGATAGCTTTGTGGGCTGATAAAATCACCCATAAGTAAATTCTAAAAACATTCTTATATTAATTAGTATATGAGAAGGAAGTGGTCATGCTTATTTCAATGAAGATTCCCACTTTACAGTTGTTGAAAGCTATCAAAATAGAGGAAACTAGAGTAATAGAGGTTAGCTTAGAATAATTACTCAAGATTTAAGAAACAAGAGAATAAGCTAGTGATGCTAAGATCAATAGACAATAGGTAATCAAGAGATGGTTACATAATAAGGCATCTAGCCTAGGATTCAAGCTGGGAGACTTGATTTTAAAATATGATGAAAGGGCCTCAAAGCCAAATTAGCATGTTAATTTTGATTCTCTATGAAGAGGACCCTTTCACATCATCGATAATAGGTAGGGTAATGCATTTGAATTGGTGGATAAATAAGTCGATGTCTTAGATATTTTGGTTAAAAGAATCCACTTGAAGCATTTTAACTAATTTATTAGCTTCACCTTGTACATAGTTAGTTAGTTTCCCCCTTTTTTTGCTATTTCCTTTTAAAACTAATTTTCATTGGCATAAGTTATTGCTATCCCATTGCCAAGTGTCCACAACTTAGTTCCCCTCATTTTGAATCATCTATGATAGATGGTTATTTAACCCACTACCCCTATAATTAATGTTTAGGTGCACCCAATTATATGATCTTCCATAAGGATCACCATAAATCTTTTTTGAGTGGTTCCTCAAGTGTGTGTGCCACCCTTCTCATTGATGGGTACCCAAATTCAAAAAGGTTGCATGATGATTGCTTTAGGAGTATTAGCCTATAAATATCCCTCTCCTAATTGAATAAAACATTTAAACACATTAAGAATTTTGAGATCATTATGCTGAGTAGACCATATTGAATAGAGAATTATGCTAAGAATTATGAGCAAAAGCTAGTATAAGGTTTTTCTCAAATATTATTTTAGAAAAATTACAAGATGGAACATTTTAGATCCTCATCTGATGGTGGGCATCCTAGTAAGAAAAGGTCTCATGGATTAGGTAGTCATGGGGACCTTCCCCCTTAATTTATAGGAAACAAATCATATGCTTCCTCCCCCACATAGCTAAATCCCATAGTGAAAAACATCAAGAGTGTTTCCAAGGGATGTTGCAAGGACCCCACACTAGTCTTCAACTATGTAGATGGGACATTTGATCCCAAATTAACCAAAAATATAATGAACCTGAGGGAGGACACTCATTCCCACATGATCACAAAGGTTCAACATAATAACTTTGAGTCATTTGGTTTCAAAATATGGAGCTCTAGTTTGGCTCAATACATGGTGTCTCTCATGCACCTATGCCCAAACATTATTTCCCTATGTGTGAAAAGATACAATTCAAACACTATTGTTATTATAGGTAACCTAAATGTGTATATTAATGTTGATGTAGTGAGGGAGATGCTCTAGCTCCCTAATGACCCCAACACAGACATATATGACATGGAAAGGTTATAAAATGTATGGAACACTCATATATAGAAGCTTACGTTCCTGAACTTAGATCTTTCTAGCAATTACATGAAAGTATTATTTCTACCCATTGCTCTCTTGATATTTGTGGCACAAGACATGAAATATGCCCTCTCTATATTAGCGTTCATCTTTGGAATAGATTTGGACACCAATGTCTATGATTTATAGTTAGGTACAATCTTCCACTTAAATATAGTGAGTATGTAGAAGGCCTATAAAATGGAATTTGTGAACACCATCACTAACACCCTTTATAATTAGTTGGAAAATATTTTAACCTAGAATACCTTCAAGTATTCTTCCTTACTTCTCCACCTAATCATATACTAGAGATACCATTTATTTTCACCACACTTCACCATCAATGAAACTAAGATGTGAATGTATCCCCATATAGTTATCCCCATATCCATGTGTACCCATGTTCTTTTAGCCACATAACAATATCACAAATTTATAGAGTGCTTCTTATCCTCTATCCTGATCAACCTCAACCAAGAAGCCACTACCTTTAGGATGATGGACCACTAGAGCATGTGGCTGACTAGATAAAAAATTCTAATTGACTAGTTCTTCAAAGCCCATTTTACATTTATTAGGTCCTATGGATTCAAATAAGATCCATTTTGGCTCTTGTACATGCTCACAGATAGGACCTTAGCCTTGGAATTGCCCTACTAGCTCAATGTAGTAAATTCCATGTATAAAGTGGGTTAAAAGAATAGGGCCCTTTATGACATCCCCTTTTAAAGGGAGAATTAGTTAGTTCATAGGAGCATTTACTTGTACTCAAACTGGTAGAGTTCAGCTTAGTCCTAATCAATGATAAATGGAGTTACAACCTAGCCAACCACAAAGCCACTTTGAATACTACTACCCCCTTCATCCATGAACCTCTTCCATACTTCAAGGAGTGGAAATCATCTATAGAGGATGAAATGAATAACTATGTTGATCTATCTAAGACCCCATTAGATACTCACCAACCATGGGAGAGTTTTTATAAATGAGTCCAAGATTTTGATCTTGCAAAGAATATGACAAAAGGTCTAAGAGCATAACTCATCTAGAGGGGATGGAGAAAATAAAAAAAGGAAGCCTATTATAATTAATAGGTAGGAAATAGGCCAGAGGGAGCTCAATTTTGAATATCTAGACTTTGATGATCTATTTGAGAACCTATGGGATGAGTACTATGAGGAAGAAGCTTGGGCATAAGAATAGGTTTCGTTTGAAGGAGAAGAAGAGGATACCCACTCAAGAAAAGAGAAGGATTTTTTTGTGATTCAAAGGCCTACATATTAACCCCTCCTCTTTATGTAGATCCCTAACAGTAGGGGCAAACCACTCCAAGGTAGCCTGAGATAGGGTCATCTCAGCCTGGCTCTAAGGCATAAGCTTTCAACCATCCTCCTAAGCCCAAATAAAAGAAGGTATGCTTTTCTCACCCTCTCCTTTTTACTTATTCTTAATTATTTTATTCTTGTTTGCCTTCCACCATGTCTACCATGCTTGTGCTACTTTCCATTATTTAGATAATCACCATGATTGCACCACTTTTCACTCCTTTGCCTTCATCTACCATAAGCACATCCATCATGGTGAAATCACCTACCACCCCTCTCTATGTCCTCACACCTTTCTTGGCTTCCACTTTAACCATTTACCCACTCATCCTTGAGGGAACAACATCCATTACTTCACATAAGTAATTCACCATTCCTTTTTGATTTCCACAAGGATCCCCCTTCATGGGGGAACTAATTCAATTAGGAGTAGTTCCACCGGTAGTTGGAGACTATAAGAAAACCCAAGAAATCCTAGGTAGAGAAGAGAAGATGAAAAGTGGCCAAGGCCCCAGTGACACCACACATACAATCATTATTTGACCCTATATAACAATCTCTAATGATTGTACACATGATGCCAATAGTAATCAAACCCTAAGAATCCATACAATTGGGGGATTACTCAATCCACACCATCAGCCTTAACCTTATCCAGGCTAAGCCACATGATAGGGTTGAACTCATGGAGCAAACCTAAAAGTCTACAACAAAAGACTATCTCAAGGTTTGTCATTGATTGGAAAAGGAGTAGGAACATGTAAGAGTTAAAGCTATTATAGATCACCTCAATGCTAAGGCCAAGGCCAAAGATACGGGGCCCAAAAAGATGAGGTTTGACATACATATCCAAATCACCTTTGAGAGTTTATAATTAAAAGCTAATTAAATAGTCTAGCTACAAATTCAATTAGCAGAGCTAATGGTCAAAATAGATGTCATAAAATGTGAAAAGTAGGCCATAGAGAATAAGATGTGGGAAAAATAACTATAGCTCACACAAACCCATAAGAGTCCTTTAGACTCTACCAGTGTGCATAAATAGATGTAGTAGTTTATGCAACAAGAGTCCTTAGCCAAAGACCAATAAATCTAGTTATTGAAGAATGACCTCACCACCCACTCCTAGACTGCATGTATCCTCCCAATGGTCCAATAACTATATGTTTCATATTGGGAGAGAATAAAGAATGTGTCCTCAAAATTGAAGATAACATTTAGGTTTATTGTATACTCCTAGTGATTGATTGCATAAGTAATTACATCTATGGATCAGGTCCTCACCTCTGTATCCCCCAATGTTCAAGATTCATAGCTCCTAGTCTAGAAGCTATATAACATAATGGATGAGATGCTCCAGGAAGTAGGGGTGGATGATAAAAGGCAAGTGGCAGTTAAAGTTAATGAATTATTGATCTAGAACAAGTCCATAAAAATGCAAATCATTTTTGAATGCCTTAGATCAAGTGATTTAAGACATGAAGGGACACATTGAACAACTAGTCCAG
>JARHVA010006214.1:195000-197500 GCA_037957365.1 Torreya grandis
TAAATTAAATGAGTATGAAATATCTAATGTATACACATAATATCTATTGATGGAATTGACTAGGAAATAACATAGATCAAGTTCACACACACACACACACACACATTATCTGTGTGGGAAAACCTCAAATAGTAGAAAAGAAACCCATAATTGATATATTCATATAAGATAAATTTTTCACCAAATATAATATCTTATCTAAATTCCTTATTCTCAATAAACCTTCACAAAAGTCTAGTGAAAATTTTGACTTAAGAAAATATCACTTTGTCACAATATCATTGAAAACATTTTCTAGTATGTAAATATATTTACAATAGGAGTAAAACCCTATTTATAATAAATGTTAGGGGAGGTGATCATTTTACCCAATGAGTCTAACCATCCTAATAATACTTTAAAAAATGGTAAATAAACAAGTATGTTTTATTATTTATTTACATGAGGTTTTTCAACCCGTGTTAATAAATAGTAAATCATTATTATTTAATTTTTCTAAAATTTACTCAGGGTCTATAATAACACCAATTATATATTAAATTTTCTAATAGTGGCATCACTCTCCAATTTAATGTGTTTTTGTATGTTTTTAAAAACATGGGATGCTTCGTACATCTATATTTTTCTATCATAAGGTTAGGATATCTATCTTATTGAACCTTTATACTTCACTAATCTTGTGGCATTTCTAAATGTGGCAATCCCTACCTTGTGTATTGTTACCTTATAACTACTTACATGAGCGTATTCTCATTGGGGTGGAAATTTATCATGTTTACATTTCATAGAGGTTTTTATTTCCTCTACTTCTCTAAAACTATCCAATATCTACTATGGTATTGTCTTGGAACTCCACAATAGATGTAATAAATATGACTTTGAGGGTTAGTAGGGTATATTCATGAAAAGTGGGTGTATTCCCCACATAGATAATAAATACCAAATTGGTTGATGATCTTTATGGTTATTAATATTATGACCTCCCTAGTATCCACCACAAACCCCCATTTGAATGCCCCTCTATTTTATTAGAAAAACCAACCTTTTGATTGTTTCCCATAAAATTGCCATTGTTTTTGTTATTGAGCATCATATCCTCCATAATGTCATTATGGGGATAATGGATCCCAACTTGATTAATATGGTTGGGGAATCATAATATTCCATGATGAATGGTATTGATATTTTAGGGAGGATGGCATCTATCCTTACAAAACCTAGGGCTAATATGTGGTGATGAAGGCATCAACCTAAAAATACCTTGTGTTACAATATAAATTTCTACCTTCGAACCTGGAATCCTCAAATTTGTAGTTGGTATCTATTAGGATTAATTCACCATTTGGTAAATAATGTAAGCGATTAATTTATTATTACTCATTGTAGATAGTTAGTTTGAACATTCTATAAATCATTTGTGTTTAGTATATAGCTACTCCTATATGATTTTTAGGAGGTTTGTTAGGATAAATATATAATGATCTCCCTAATACATAGGGAATATTTTGGGTATTCATCCATGAATAGATAAATGTGTGTAAAAATATTGAAGTTTATTCAAATAAAATAATTTTGTTCCACTGTATCTAGTATCAAATTAGGAAGCTTTCTAAAGCATTTGTAAGAGAAACCTAAGCTCTCATTTGGATCATTAATTTTATTCCTTAGAGTATGGATAAATAGCCTATTATACACCTGATGTTGAAATATATATAGCCTTGGGTGTTGGGATAGAGATTGACCAACTTAAATCTCTTGTCTTCTACCAACCAAACATAGTTTCATAGTCTTGGAGGATTTTGCAGTCTATATTGAATGCACATGACCTGCTATACATTTTAATTATAAATTGGCATTATATATATCTATTAAAAGGCATACCAAGAGGTTGGTGGTTTTATTTTTTTATTTTATTTCATATATTTAAAAAAATAGTTTATGATCTTTAGAGCCATCCTACGTCACCAAATATTCTTTTTATGTTGAAACCCATTATTTATTTCCTTAAAATACATTATAGATTTTTTATTTTCTAAAAATATTAAAAAAAACCATATATTAAATCCTAAAACCACCTTAAAAATTCTTCCTTTGTTGCAAATTTAATTTAAAAACACTCATTTGGCAAACCTATGGTATTGAGTAAGGAGTGGTTTTGCTTCAAAATCAGCTTTTTAAAGCATTCATATACAAGTTTTGTCATTTATAAACTTTAAATAATGCCTAGGTAGATTGGTAAAAAAGGTTTTAACTAGATTATAGATGGGAGGTTCAAATCCCCCAAAAAAGAAAATTTTGAAGAAAAAAATATTAGCAAAACCCCTAAATTTGGCAATTTTGCTAAAATTTAGGCATAACTAACTAACTTTAGAGGCAAAAATCATATTTTTTTTTGTGAAAAGTGTCCAAAGGGCCCAAATACAAAAAAAAATCAAAATTTTCTATATTTTCATAAAAATAATGCATTTTTTCTTTCTGAATTGTATTTGTAAAATTACAC
>JARHVA010006214.1:205000-212500 GCA_037957365.1 Torreya grandis
GTGTATAGAAATATTTATGTTTATTCAAATAAAATAATTTTATTCCACTATAATATCTTTGGTGTTGTGACTATGAATACATTATTAATGATGTCTTATTTTAGTTCCTATAGAGCATAACAACTATTCTCATAATGATTTAATGGATTAAAAAAATTAGAAAAAATTATGTTATTTTTTTGTCTGTTATTATAGTAGATGACATTTTGATGTCCCATGTCCTAATTCTCTACATATATCCTAGAATTTTGTTTTGATTTTATGGCAAACATTCCTATGTTGCCCTTATTTGTCACACTCAATACACCATAGGTCCAACTTGAATTTGTAATTGTCATGAATTTCATCTATTATATCATTAAAACATATATATTTTCATCTCAATTTTAATGCTAGTTGATGTATCATCTCCATTATCCTCAATTTACTCTACTTGAAGTGCAGTAACACGTGTATCAATGTTAGTAAGAAACTATGGCTACATAATGGTAAACCTAATCCTTAATAAAAGTCCCCCCATAAACCAAGCATCCATATCTTTATCTTCCAAAATGAATTTGAATTTTTTCATTACATTTGAGAATATATGATCACAGTCCCATATTGATTATCCACTTCTCTATTTAAACCTCTTTAAGATCCTAAATGATCTAGTTGGTGCACTTCTTCATTTTTAATTTTGTGATTAATTGATCCTTTACCTATTGAAGACTTAGGGAAGGAACGTATATTTTGTATATAAATTATAAAGCTTGGCCTATTAAGGCCTTGATGAGATAGAAAATTTTAATTACGTCAATGGTTACTCTCTTAACCTACCATTTCATGTCACATGTTAACAAATACTACTTAAGGTCAGAATACCCATTATATGGTGTCAAAGTAATGAATATTCCTATGCTCAAATTTATGCTATGTGTACTTGTAACTACTACTAATAGATTTTATGAACTAGTATTTACTAGTGTATTAAATCTTGTGGTGAAATAAAACCCATCTTCTTCTAATGTCTTCTTTTCTACTATTTTCTAAGTTTTTGTGCTGAGTTGACCAAATTTATCTATAAATGAATAAAACCAATTACCACATGTCCTAGCCTTTGCACTTTTATTTCCCATTTATTATTTTAAAATGGCCTTGGGGTATGTATTCTAAGGAAATTAATTAAATGATTCACAACAATAGAATTATATATTGTAGTACTAAGATCAAAATAAATAGGTCCACAACAACATTGGAGAAAGAGTAGAATACTTGACTATTATATATGAGCCACTTCAAGGATAAACCTCCAAAAAAATGCAATAAAAAAAATCATAATATAATAATAAAATAATAACCACTAACTCCTATATATACTCTACCTAACCAAGGTTTTCCATAGGCTGGCCATACTAAGAACATAGGGAAATACAAGATAATATAAAGGTATGTAAGCCACAAGTTGGATACACATATACCTAGATACACTATAGGTTAAGGGCATAAAATGCCCCTCCCCTTAATAAAATTTTGTCCGCAATGTTGAATCAAACTAGAATGTTTTTATAGGAATTCTTCATCCTCCCATGTTGCATCTTTATAATGCAGGTTCTTCTATTTGATCAAATACCCCTTAATTTCTCTAGTTTGTAGTCACTTAGTGTATGTGTAAAGGATCTATTTAGGATCAAGAATGACTCAACCTTCTTCATCTAATTCAGGTAACTTAGTCTAAGTGGAAACTCTATGTCCAATTAAATTCTTTAGGTAAGATACATGTAATACCAAATGTATGTGAGTGGATAGAGGTAATTCTAGCTTGTAGCCCACACTACCAATTTTGCACAAGATTAAGGGCCATAATACTTAGCTAAAAACAAATTATCTTTTTTATAATGCTTAAGAGACATATACTTATATGGATTCAACTACATAAATACCCAATCACCTATGCCAAAATTCCACTCACTATGGTGTTAATCTCCTTGTTTCTTCATTTTATTTTGTGTCATTTCTAAATTCTCTCACAAATTGTCTAGCACCTCCTATTGATGGTGAATGTGTTCCTTAATAGATCAAACCTTAGAATGCACTATCAAAGAAAAACTTATGGATTGGGGGTGATAACCATATAATAGAATAAAGGGATACATATTAGAATAAGTGTGAAAGGAAATGTTATGTAATGTCCCACTTTCGGTTAGGGGTGGTCTCCTCCACTAACAGACCCAGTTTGGTGGGATGGTCCCACTCAGGTGGGTTTGTCTAGCTCATGCCACATGGTCACCTTGACAGTCACCTAATGGCTATTCTTAGGTCATTGAAAAAGGACCCAAATCATCTTAGGACTTTTGGTGTGACAGTTAGTCACCCTTGGTACTGGTCATCACACCAAAAGTCCTGGGATGATTTGGGTCCTCTTCCATTAACCCAAGGTGAGCCACTAGGTGACCATCGAGGAGACCATGTGGCATGAGCTAGACAAACCCACTTGAGTGGAACCATCCCATTGAATCAGGTCTGATAGTGGAGGGGACCACCCCCAATCAAAAGTGGGACATTACAGTTTGCTCTCCCATAGGGTCTCAACCTCGAGACCCCAAATTTGATACCAAGGGTGACTGACCATCATACCAAAAGTCTTGGGATGATTTGGGTCCTCTTCTAATGACCCAAAGCTAGCCACTAGGTGATCATCGAGGTGACCATTTGGCATGAGCTAGACAAACCCACTTAAGTGGGACCATCCCACTGAACTGGGTCTGCTAGTGGACGGGACCACCCCCAACTAAAAATGTGACATTACATGTTACACCACCATTAATCTAGTGGAAACCAATGAACCCATTTGTCTTATTTTTCAAAAATAAAAAAATGAAGATGCCCTTCTATATATTTTTTGATTATATTTTTTTTTCTATTAGATTTAAGATGATAGGATGAGTTATAATCTAACATGGTTCTAAAACATGCAAATAATTCAATCTAAAAATTACTAGTAAATATGGGATCTTAATCACTTAAAATGATCTTCAGAGTACCATGTAATTTCTAAACTTTATTGAGAAAATTAGGAGCTATTATACTAGTAAAAAATGGTTGTGATAAGGAACAAAAATGAGCATACTTGGTGAGTTGATTCAAAACTACCAAGATAACATTTTTACCCTGAGACCATGGTAACCCCATAATTAAATACATGGAAACATCCTCCCAATGATATCTAGGGATGAATAAAGGATACAAAATATCATGGGTCTTAATGCTTTCACCTTTGTTTTATTTACATATAATTCATTTATACACATATATATGGGCATCCCCCTCAATCCCTTCCCAAAATAAATCATGCTTGATTCTATGATATGTTTTCAAAAATCTAGAGTGACCTCCAAATGGAGAGACATGAAATTGCTAAAAAAATCTTGTTTAAGGAGAGAATGCTTATAGAGGTATATTCTATCTATATAGCACAATGTGTTCTCATTCAATGTAATTTTTTTAGATTCATGAGAAACCTCATGAAGATTTTGAATCAATTCTTGATAGCAATTTCATTCTCCCATTCAGATCTTGCTTCTTCTATCCAATCTATCTTTCATATGGTCATGGTGCATAATAATACCTTAATTGATTCATCCCATCAAGAGAGTGCATATTCCACCACATTCTCTTTTCATTTTATTTGAAGCTATCATGATCAGTCTTTACTTTAAAGTGATGTCCCATTAGATTAGTTTTTTATTATTTCACTACATGCATAATAGCAATCATCCAATTCTCATATATTGATTTGAGCCTATGTTTTCCCTTCAATTGGTAGATTTAAATGCTATTAGTATACCTTGTTTCATGATTATAACCAACATGCCATATCTTGATGTATCATACTCCACAACAAAGTTTTTTGAAAAATCATAAAAACCAAAATTAGAGTTGTCACAACCATTTTAAATTGTTTAAATGCCTTGGTAGCTGAATCAATCCAATCGAGTCTTCATTTAACAAAGAGGCGAGTGACACTACAATACTACCATAATTTTTAATGAACTTACAAAATAGTTAGCCCCATAAATTCTTGGATTTTCTTGGGAACTTGTCACTCCATCATCAATTATTATTTTTATTATCAACATTCACTCCTTCATATCAAACAATATGACACATGTACTCCACCTCTTGGAAACAAAAAGCACATTTGGAAGGTTTGGAATAAATTTGATGTTATTCTATAACTTAAATTACTTGTTTCAAATTCTTCAAATGGTCTTCCCAATTTTTTTTGTAGATAAGTATATCATAAAAAAAAAAAATACAAACTTTCTAAAAAATGGCCTAAAAATAGTATTCATCAAACTCTAAAATGTAGATGATGCATTTGTGAGGCCAAAAGGCATGACCGTAAATTCATAATGTCCTTCATAAATTATGAAAATATTTTAAGTACATTCTCATCATGGATGTGAGTCTGATGATACCCAAAGTGAAGGTATAACTTTGTAAAAGAAACAACACCATGCAATTCATCAAGTAGATCATAAATTACTATAATAGAAAACTTATCTTTGATTGTGTACTTGTTAAGTTATTTATAGTCTAGGCACATCCTCCAACTATCATCATTATTTTACACCATGACCATTGGGGAAGAATATTCACTTTGATTATGTCAGATAATTCCTACCTCTAACATCTCTTGTACCATATTTCAATTTCAAACTTTTAGGCATAGGGATGCCTGTAGGGTTTGATGTTAGGTAGTGTACTTCCTCAACTGATCATGATGGTATGATCATGAATAAGAATTGGAAGAATTCTTTTCGTCATGTCGCCAAAATAAATAGAATGGTCATCTAACACCCTTTACAACTAAGGATGTGTAAACTCCTTGGTTGATTCAACCTTTAGGGAAAATAATCATGCCATAAATCCTTCTACACCTTTTATGAGAATCTTCATCATTAGATGGGAACTAACCAATTGGGAAGATTTAGCTCATGGTCCACACAATTCAAAGGTCCTACCTTATGAATAGAACCTCATGAATAGTTTTTGTAAATTCATCTCAATAGTAACCAAAGTGATGAGACACTACACTCCCAAAACAATTTCATCTCATCCCATAGGAATAAAAAAAATAGGGTAATCTAGCAACTAATCTTCCATAGCAAGATTAATGCCATGAAATTTTATAGAACAATTGACTATACAATAACCTACAATCATGACCTAAAATGTTAAAGATAGGTAAAATAAATAGTTCAAATAAGTAGCCAACTTATTGTTAATCAAGTTATGTGTACTTCTAGAGTCAATTAATATAGTCACCTTCTATTTATTAAAAAGATACACCACCTTAATATTTTGAGGATTCTTAATATTTGAAAGTGCATGATAATAAATATAAGGTTGATAATCTTTAGATTCATCCTCAAGTTCTTCCAAACCTACTCCTAAAGCCTCATCATATTCTTCCTCCTCATTGGCACCTTCAATGTAAAACAACTTATTTTAATCACATCGATGTTCTTTACTTCATTTTTTATCATTTCAAAAATATAAACCTTTTTTTTGCTTTCCTTTAACTTACTAATGTGTTAATCTAGTGGGTTACAAAAATGATAGTGTTGGGAAGGTGTATTCATGCACATTAGTGAAAAGTATTTATTTGATCAACTATTTTTCCTCAACCAAATGGTCCCTTGGTATGGCTTTAGATATATTACTAGGATGAAACATGTGAACCTCTAATTGGATGCTATCTTTGAGGTCACCCATAAATAGGTCAGTGAAATTTTTTGTGGTGATGTCTACCACACATAAGGAGAGATTCTAAAATTGATGAATGTAATCCTTTACCATCCTAGTTTGGCACAACTTGGATAGTTGGTTAAAGCAGTTTTATGAGATATTATTACCATAGTGGAGTTATAGATATTCAAGAAATATAGACTAGGAAACCAAGAGACCCCTTTTTTTTAACACACAAATAATGATACCAAATAAATTGCTTAGGTTTCAAATATAGAGAGGACATGACCACCTTTTGTAAATAGATATTCTAATGTAGATCAAATAAATTTTCAATTTGATTAATCCATGTGAGTGGATAATTACCATCAAACTTGTGTAGTTCCACTTTTGGAAATAACGGCTTCATACCATGGTTGGTATTGTGATTATTTGGAGGAGAAGAACCAAACTAGAGTCATGGAGGTTTATTTTGAAATTAATAAGCTAAAAATATGGCCAATTTCCAAATGTTTTGTTGAAATTTATCTTCAAATCTATTCATGTCCCCTCTTATCCCTTTGAGGTCCCATTTAACCACATCAATATTATCTTTCTGCACTAATCTTTTAAACTCTTACTTAAGTTGGTGAATTGTCTCTTAAATACTTAGATTATAAGTTATGACTCCATGAAATATTTGTGAGGATTTTTAGGAATTTATTTCTCTTTCCCATCACCATGAGTGTTACACCCTACCATGGAAAAATTCTAGGAGGTTTAAGACATAAAAAATGTATCAACAGATGATACTATTATGATCACCTCACCAAGATGAATTAAAAAAATGCTAATGTGCACAAGGGTGAAAAATTTTGGCCTAAAAAGTGTATAAATAGAATATACCATCATGGTCATGCCATAAAAACAATTCCAATGACTACTAATTGACACAAGGTTAAAACATTTATAGTCATTTTTTTACTCAAATGTTTTATCTTTTTTGTAACAAAACCTCATGAACAAAATTATAGTGACAAAAAATTTTAATTCTTCCTGGATCACAAGTTAGGTTTTATTGGGGTTCTAGTACTCAGGACGCCAGACTCGAAAAATAATCTACATCGTAGAAACTAGCCCAAATACAAGTTCTAATACTAATTGTAATGAATTTATTTAAATGATTCATAATAATAGAATTATATATTACAGAATTAAAGGTAGAATAAATAGATTGACAACAACAATTGGTGAAAGATTAGAATAATTGAATATTATGACTGAGCCACTTTGAGGGGGAAACCTCCAGAATAATACAACAAGAACATAATTTGTAATATGATGATAAAATATTAACCAATACCTCCTATATATACTCTACTTAGCCAAGGTTATTTAATAGGTTGACCATACTAATAACATAGATAAATGCAATAAGATAATATGAAGGTGTGTAATCCAAAATTTGGCCACATATATCCACAAACACAATATAAGTTAAGAGTGAAACATGTGTACTCAATAAATGAACGACATGTGTCTTGAATTTCTTATTTTTATCACCTTAAACCTACAAAAATCCTATGATTTAGCATATCTTCATCTAAATAATGTCATTTAATTGGTATAAAAAATATCCTACCTTGTAAATGTCATCTACCACTATCCTTTAACTTCTCTATTGCTTCTCTACTATTCTCTTTCTCATCTCTCAAATCCACATCCTTTATATCCCAATCTTTGTCATTTTTTCTATTGGGACCTTTCATTCCTTGCTATGTACAATCT
>JARHVA010006214.1:217500-265000 GCA_037957365.1 Torreya grandis
ACCTTAGTTACTTGATTTCAATTTTATTTGTATTTATTTCTTATCCTTTTTCATCCCCCCTAATCAATTCAAAAAGCTAGCTTCTAAAACCATATAGGTTACTTTACAGATCACATTTGAGTCCCACACCTATCAATCTTCCCATATAAGTCTATTCACCTAGAGCGAGAGTTTTAAGTGTCAACAGTTTATTCTTTTCTAGCACACCTAGTGCGACCCAAATACTAGCCTGATTGACTAGAAGCAAGAGTGTATTAGCTATAGTCCTATTATAAGGTCACAAACAATGAAGAATCCAAGTTTGTTAACACCACCTCTAGGAGATACAACCCTTAAAAAGGCCATGGGATATAAGAACATCAACAAATGGCTATTCAAGGCCCACAAGGAAATTTTTAGCATGGAATAGTATTATCCCACTTATCCATCCTGTACCCTCGGAGACGTAATATCCTATTCTTGTAAATGCCTTAAAATCACTCCTTAAATTCTTAGGGAAGGATTTTAAAAGCATATAAGAACATCTCAAAGATGTTGAAAATGTATGCACTATGCACTGTGTCACACAATAGAAGGTGGCCTTAATGTTATTAGCCACTTCTTTCATAGGGTGAGCTCTTGATTGGTTCCAATCCTTGCCACCCAAATCCATCACCACCTAGGATGAATTGGGTAATAGATTCTTTGAATTATTTAATGAGAAGGTAGATCAGTCATCTCTCCTATAATAGGTAATTACTATTAAAAAGGCCCCACAAGAGGCTATTATTGATTTCAACACTAGGTTTGATAAGACATGGTAAAGGATCCTAATAGCAACTCGATAACCCATAAGAATGGCTATTATCTTATACTTCAAGGCCTTTAAGTAGAATATAGTGGTTATGATTCAATCCCTTGGGTTAAAAACAATGTTGGATGCATATGAGCTAGTGATTAGAGCTAAGAATAACTAGATAGATGATGGAAAGCTTCCCCCTTGGATACCAATGCCAATATTCCTATAGATATCAATGTCATCACAAGAGAAGGTACCAACTACCTCAAAAGAACCATCTTGTATGTATGTATATCCACCTACTTAGGCAAGCACATCCTCTTCATCCTCATTGGCCATGAAGATGAGTGATATGAAGATCATCCTACGAAGCTTCTAATAAATCTCAAAAGGTTGCAAGCCATGCCCTTAAAACCCCCTTTCCAAAATTACCAAGAAATAAGAGCACCATACCAACCAAACCATTACCAAGAAAAGTAGAGGATAAATCACCAAGCACTAAATCATCAAGTGCCCAATCACTAAACATGATCAATAAGTCTAATTATTCCAATACCTGATATATTATAAAAAGTTACACCAAGTGAAAATAAATAATTGGTCATAGGGAAAAATAACTTGGTGGATGATTCTAATTCATTATGTTCACATGTAATGATGTACACACAACCCAAAATTACCCAAGAGGTAATCTAAAACAAAAGGTCACCAAACAAAGAAGGTAAGGGAATGCACTTGATTCAACCTCTAATGGATTTTGATCCCTAGGTATGGATAATGTTGTCATAATGACACAAATGTAGGGAATGTCTCTAGATAAAGAAGAGGAAATATCCCTAGAGCATGCACTTTTGACCTAGGTAGAGGGTGAAGATGCAATCTATGTAAGTGAGATCCTAGTATCGAAGGACCTTTGAGTACAAGTGAATTACTTCACTTGATCTAAGAAGAGATCGGTGGAGACCCAAGAAGCCTTCACAAGGCCTAAGGTGACTTCTAAAAAATGCCTGTGACCCCAACCACCACCTTTGACATATCAAAAGTAGAGTGAAATAACATGAAACAAGCCAAGGGACCCCAAGGTCTGCAAGGGTTATATAATGTGGTAGAATAATTAAATAAGGCTCTACTAATGTCTCCCTCTGGGATGCCTTATCTATCCCCAAGTGAAAATACTTGCTAAAATAAGCATTAGAAGATTGGGAAAAACCTGTGTAGGACATTCCAACTATAGAGCTAACATAAGATAAAGGAAAAGAGGCCAACACTAGTGTGCAACCTTAGGTGCCATCTATATTCATCCACTCTCAAGCAGGGGCAAGTAAGACAATTACATGATAATTTTGACACTCATTATGGGGAATAAGTTGCTACATAATTCCATGATCAATTTTGGTGTCAACTCTATGGTAATTCCCAAGTAGATTGTAGATGCACAATAACTATAGTATTAACCTTTGAATAAAGGGGTAATGCAATTTGATGGGAAAAAAGTCCAAACCATAGGTATTATTATGGCTCTCCCTCTAATATTATACTCTTGATCCAACATTGCATTCACCCAATAGGTAGTGGTGATAGACATTCCACCAATAGTCAAGCTATGTCTATCTAGAGATTTCACCACCAAGATAGGTGGATACCTATCTTTGGATTGGTCCCATTTAATACTAAGGACCAAATACAGTTTGAAGTTAAAAGTATTATCTATCCCATAGCATTTATAACATGTAGTGGATGAGGCTATGATTCATTTAAAATCAATTCACATTTCTTTCTAAAAAAGGGAGACACATTACATAGAAATGCTTGAAGAAGAAAGAGTGGAAGACAAAAGGAACCCAAAAGAAGATGTCCTTGTTAATGAATTTATTGAGAATGATCCTTTCAAAAAAAATTATTCCACTAGCCTTGGGACCTATATTATTCATGATAAAGATCAGGCCATTCTTGAGGTGATTAATAAACAGGAGGATTAGAGTAAAGAATGTAAAGGTGAGTCTAATTTTTGGACTCTACATTTTGACAATGCAAAATTCAAAACCAACTTTGGAGCCAGTATCTGATTAGTGTCCCCATCTAATAAAGAAACCCTTTAAGGCTTCTAATTCTAATTTTCCTACATGAATAATGAATCTAAATATGAAGCATTATTCTATGGCCTCAACCTCACTGAGCGCATGGTCATAAAGTAGCTAAAAGTGTTTGGGGATTTTAAATTAGTAGTAAGATAGGTGAGAGGGGGTCACAAATGTAAAATATGTCTACATGAGGTCTTACTACCATCTGATATGGGATTTTATCAAGGCATTCAAACCTTTCAACATCCAAATCATGCCTAGGACCATGAATGTAGAGTCAAATAGGGTTGGTGACAATCAATTCCCAATTTGATCTAGTGACATATTTTTTCACCAATGAGAAAGTAGTGTGGGTGATCATTAGACCCACCATTCTTGGAAATGACCAAAACTAGAAAATGTTTAAGATTGATTCCTAGATCACCATATTCCACCAACAATCATGCAAATTTGTAGAGTAGTTGCACTTTAAGATTAAAGAAGCCTATGGGGATCAGATCATGCAACTAAATCCTTATAAGATGCTAAAGGGGTAAATCACCATAGAAAACCTATTTGATTCTGATGATGCAATAAATGAAAAATGAAAGTTTATCAGAAATAAAGGGGATTACTCCAAACTTGATGTTGAAGGTATAAGAAAACTAAAGTAAAGAAAGAAGTTTCTTGAAAGGATAAGGAATGACTGATGTCTTTCTACCAAAAGTATTAAGGAATGATGGCCTAGATCTAAGATGACCTAAAAGGGTATTACCATGAAGTGATCTAGCACACCATGAATCTAATTGAAGACTCCAAGTTTGTCTAGAAAAAATAGAGGCATGTTAACCCAAAAATTGAATCTCTCATGGATCAAAGACTAGGAAATTGATTGACTCAAGAATCTTATACCCAATAAAGCATTCAACTTAGGTATCTAACCTGATTCTAGTGATAAATAAAAATGGATAAATCTAGATATATGTGGACTTCTAGGATTTGAATAAAACATCTCTGAAGGTTCATTACCCTATTCCTTCAATAGAATAGATCTTCTACATAATGGCCAGTTTGTAAATGTTCTCTCTATTGGATGGATTATGTAGTTACAACCAATTATGTATCAATAAAAAAGGATCAACATAAGACCACTTTCACCATGAAGTGAGGAACCTTCACGTAAGTGAAGATGCCTTTTAGTCTCTCCAATGTAGGAGGCACCTTCCAATGATCCATAGACATAGACTTTAAGGACGTGTTCAACAATATCATACTCATCTACTTAGATGATCTCACTATATTCTTTAAGAATAAGGAATACCACTTTGATCTATAGAGAAGGTTTTCCAAAAATATTAAGAGTTTGCAGTGTCTCTTAACCTCAATAAATGTGTTTTTAGAGTCCTATACGGTAAATTGATCAGATATATAGTGTCCAAAGAAGGGATCACCATAAATATATAAATATTAAAGGCAATTAGGGGCTTATCCTTGTAGGTAAATAAGAAAGGGGTCCAATCTTTCCTAGGAGAAAGATCAATTTCGTTAGTAGGTTCATATCTAACTTCATGAGATTGGTAAGGCCAATCACACTGATGCTCAAGAAAGATAAACCCTTAAAATAGACCATGAAATGAAGAGAAAAATTTGACAATATGAAATACATGATATCAACTACCCCTATGCTATTCAATCCTGACTTCTCTAAATATTTAATCATGTATGATTATGGGGGTGAACATAGCTTGGTGGTTGTGTTAACTCAAAAGGAAGAATAAGGGAGAAGTGAGCACCTAATGGCTTTATATTCAAGAACCTTGTGTGGGTATGAGGTTAAATAAAATTACATTGAAAAATATACTTTCACCATTTTCAAGGGCCTCAAAAAATTTAGGTACCTTGTGGTGTAAAGAAAAATTATGATGTACATGGCACATTCTAGCATTAGGGAATATATAATGGAAGGAGAGATCACAAAAAAGAGGACCAATTAGATCACTAAGATCATATAATATGATAATAAAGTTAGGACAACTAAATTTATTTGAAGAAGAGGGATATGTGAATACTTAGCCCAATATGCAGGTACCCTGGCAAAAGAACAAGGCAGACTAGAAATGGTTTTGGTGAATCAATATGAAATCGATGGGTCTTAGGTTACTAACATAACCCACTTCATACAAAGTATCTAGTATCTACATGGGTTCCCCACACATAAAATGTGATTCTATAGGTTGCATGGGGCCAATTACACATTGGTTTATAGAGTCTTGTTTAGGAGAAACTTCAACAGAGATATGATCTCATGTGACGATAATAATTAGGCCAGTAAGATCCTCTAGGATATGTTTCTCACCCCTTTCGGTGGACATCTGACCACAACTAAGATCATCCATGTGGGATATTATTAGATGACCATATTTTTAGATTATCATTAAGAAATCAAAAAATTCCAGAAATGTCAATTCTTCATGAGTAAGTAGAAGAATATGACCATGCAGTTAAACCCAATTGTGACCAATGATCCCTTTACATAGTAGGGTTTATATTTCATTCATATTATTAATCCCATATCTAGTGAAGTCCATAAATGGATACTTAAATCCATTGATTACTTCATAAGGTGGATTGAATCAACCTTGATGAAGGAGGAAAATAAAAATATGGTCCTTTGCTTCCTAGAAGAACTCATAACAAGGTTCAACCCTCTAAATATGATCATATCAGATAATGTAGAGGACTTCCTCAATTCCAAGATTTTAAAATTTTCACTCTAAAATTGTATTTTCCTAAAGACTTCATCCGGTTACTACTCACAAGGGAATGGGTTAGACAAATCAATGAATAAGAATCTCATAAGATTCATCATGAGAATGGGCACAAATAAATAGTAGGAGTGGCATATGCATATGAAAATGGCTCTATGGGCTGACCGCATTACTCCCAAGAAAATTTTGAAGACATCCCCATATGAACTAGTATATACGAAGGAAGTGGTCATGCCCATATCAATGAAAATCCCCTCCTTATAGCTTTTGAATGTTATTGAGATTACAGAGAATGGAGAAATGGAGGTTACGTTAGCAGAATTACTCAACCTCTAAGAAGCAAGAGAGCAAGCAAGAATTGCAAGGGTTACCTGGCAATAAGAAATTAAGTGATGGTTTGATAAGAAATCATTAGACCCAAGATTTAAACTAGGGGACTTAGTCCTCAAATATAACCAAAGGGCCATGAAGTTAGGCCAACATGCAAAATTTAATTCCCTATAGAAGGGGTCATTTTACATCATTGGCAATAGACAAGGTAATGCATTCAAGTTAGAATATGGAAAATGAAATGCATTTAAGATTTTAGTTAATAGAATCAACTTAAACCACTTTAATTGACTTATTAAACTTACCCTTATATAATCATTAGTTAGTTTCCCTTATTTGTTGTCATTTCCCTTTGTTCATTTATGTTCCTTTATTTTTTTCTATTTCCCTTCAAGAATAAGTGTGGTTGGCACAAGTGGCTTATCCTACTACCAGATGTCTACACCCTAGATCCCCTAATTTTGAAACATTCTTTAAAAGACCATTATCTAGCCACTCCTACTAGTAATGTTATAGACTCCTTATTGCATGATCCCCCATGAGGATCACCATAAAATATCTTTCAATGTTTTCCTCAAGCATGTGTACTACCTTTAACATTTATGGGGCACCCAAATTCAAAATTTCCATGTTAATTATGCCTAGGATCATTGGTTCATTATACCCCTCTCTTTAGCAAGACAAGCATTTGAATGCCTAAGATTCCCCAAAATAATTGATCGAAGAATCTTGAGATATTAAGTAGAGCATATTGATCATAGATATTTGAGCCAAGAATTATGAGATTGGTAAGTGGGAGTTGATATTAAATGCCATCCTCGAAGTAGAGAGTGAAACATTTAAGAAGGATTTATAAAATGGAGATTTCTACATCCTCATTCATTAGGAGAAAGCATCTGAGGAAGTAGAGAACCCATGGGTTGGGTGGTCATGGAGACTTTCCCCCATAATATGCAATGAGCAAATCATATGCTTTTGATTTCACTCAACTAAGGCCCAAAGTACCAAATGTCAAGAGTATCACCCCAAGGGGCACTGTACTAGCTTCACACTAGTCTTAGATTATGCATATGATATCTTTAACCCAAAATTGGCTAAAACCAAAAGAACATGAGAGAGGGTGCCCATACTTGAATGATCAAGAAGGTTCAAAGGAATGACTATGAGTCATTTAGATACAAAATTAGGAACTCCACATTGGCCTAGTACATGGTGCTTCTTATGTATCTGTGCCCAAATATTGTCACCTTATGCATTGATATATATATATATATATATATATATATATATATATGTATATTATGTTAGTGATATCATTATTATAGGGAATAACCACCTAAAAGTGGATGTTAGTGCCAACGCCATAAGGGAGATGTTCTAACTCTTGAGAAAACCCAACATTAATGTTTTTAGTATGGAGAGCCTAAAAAATGGTTATGATACCTGGGTCTGTAAGATGAAGTTCATTAATTTACTCTTCAAAATAATCTACATCAAATCGCCTCCTCTACCCATCACTCTCATGATCTTTATGACATAGGACATGAAAATTGCCTTTTTTATGTTGGTGTTTATCTTTGGGATGGACTCAAATGATCACACCATCAATTTAAAATTGGGGGTGGTCTTCCTATTGAACACAATGGGTAAGGAGAGACTTTATAAGATGGAATTTTTTGAGGCTATCACTTCCACCATCTACACTAAGCTAGAAAACTTCATGACACATAATACCTTTATGTATTCCTCCTTCTTCAGCCACCTAATCCTATGTCAAAATTGTTGATTCCTATCTTTTTACTTCAACCTAAAATCCATTGAGATGAGGACCCATCCTAACATGGTGATCCTCATCTCTGTGTGGAACCATATCCTATCATCCATGTAAGATTATTATGATTTTTAAAAATGCTTCATATCTCTGGTCCTCATTGACCTTAGCTAGGAACATGTCCCTTTCCAAATGACAAATAGTCAAATGTCATGGATAATGAGTGGTAGAATTCTAGTTAATTGGTTCTTCGGTCCTCTTTTCACCTTCATTCAAGCCTAGAGATTAAATGAGGATCCTTTTTGGCTCCCTCGCTTTCTCACAGATAGAACTCTAGCTTTGGAGTTGGCTTACCAACTCAATATAGTGGACTCAATATACGATGTAGGGTGAAAGAAGAAGGCCCTATATGATGTCCCCTTTATAATTAAAGGTATCATAATGGTGAAAAGTCATAGGAACACCTACTCGTGCTCAATATTATAGATATCAACCTCAACTTGATTGATGACAAATGAAACTATGACCTATATGGCCACATAGCCACCTTGAAGACTATTGCCCTATTCAATCATGATCCCTGACCATACCTCAAGGAGAGAAGGTTACCAATGGAAGAGGACATCAAGTATTATGTGGATCTATCTAAGATCCCATTGAACACCCACAAGTTGTGGGAGTCCTTTTATGATGTGGTCTAGAAGTTTGATCCCACTAATAAATTAATAAAGGGAGTAAGGGTGTAGCTCATCCAAAGAGACTTGAGCTAGGAAAAAATAGATGTCTATTGGAAATGTATGTAGGAAATTGACAAACCATTTTTAAATTTTGAGGACATGGACATAGACAAAAATTTTAAAAAGCCTCTAGCATGAGTGCTATGAGGTGGAAGCTCTAGAAGAAGGAGAATTCTCTATCAAGGAAGAAGAAGAAGAAGAGGAAGAGGATGAGGATACTACTTTAAAATAAGAAGAAGATACCTGTATAGATAATGAAGAAAAGGTTTTGGTGGTATAGAGACCTTTAACCTAACTACCTCATTTATATCCATATCTAATATCCCCACAACAATATAAGGTCTCTTCAGGGCATCTCATGATGGGGTACTCACAGTCTAAATGACCCAAAGTGCAAGCCTTTAGTTCTCCCCTTGAGCCCCCATAAAAGAAGGTACACTTTTCTTAGACCCTTATTTCTACTTCTACCTCATTCTTCACTCCCTCATCACCTTTCATTGTTTCCACCAATCTTTCACCATTTTTATCTACCTAACCCTCATCATCCACATCATCATCTATTGTGGCACAATCACCTTCTACCTTGCTTCATGGCCTTCCACCTTTCTCTCCTTCCAACCTAACCCTTCACCCATTTGTATCTAGAAGAAAAACATCTATTGATTCACAACACCAAGTGACCATTCCTTTCAAGTTGCTACAAGGATCCCCCTTTGTGAGGGAAAATAATTTAATCACATGATCATTTTTATCAACATACCGAGGCTACTAGAAAATATTGAATGTTCTGGGTGGAGAATAAAAGAGGGAAATAGGACAAGGCCCTAGTAGTGCCTCATATGTTTTCATTATTTGACCCAACACAGTAATATATAATGATTGCACATAAGGTACCCCAAGTAATCAGGCCCAAAGAATAGATGCAGTTGAGGGAATACATAATACAAGCCATCAACCTCAATCTCAACCAGCCTAGACCCATTGAGAGGGTTGCATTTATATAGTAAACATAGAATTCCATCACCATGGAATATATCAGAGTAGACCATCAGTTGGATAAGAAAAATTTGTAACTTGCAAGGGTGAAAGCTATGATTGACCACCTCAACATTGAGGCTATGAAAAAAGATGTAGAGATCAATAAGATAAGGTCTAACCTTTAGAGCCAAGTCTCTAATGAGAGATTCCAAGCAGAGCTAGTTAGAATGCCCAACTTCAAATTTAAGTAGATGAACTAAAGACCAAGATAGATGATATGGAATTGGAAAAGTCAATCATAGAAGCTAAGCTAAAATAAAAGGAGTTATAGCTTGTACAAACCTATTAGAGTCTCTCAAAATATAATAGAGTACATCAATAATTATAGTATAAGATACAATAAGAGTCCTCATCCAAGGGCTAAGAGATCCTATAATTAAATAATGACCTCACCACCCATTCTTAGATTGAAGGGATCCTCACCATGATCTGGTTGTATATATCTTACTAGGAAAGGATAAAGAATTTAGCTTGAATCCATCACTTGGGTTCATCATGGAATTGTAGCAACTAAGCTCCTAGGTAAGTGATTCCATAGACTAGGTCCTTGCCTTAGTGTCCCCTAAGGTTTAGGGCTCATATTTCCTTGTCCAAAATCTTTATAGTATAATAGATAGGACATGACAAGTAGTAGGGATGGCTGATTGAAGGCAAGTGGTAGTGAAGGTAAATGAGGTTCTAAGCTACAATAAGGAAGTGACAAAGTGCAAGGTATTCCTCAATTCCTTAGAAAAGATGGCCTAAGATTTGAAGGGGCATATTAAATAGCTAATCCAATTGGGACTCCCTTCCATTTCCTCACAGATAAAACTATCCTTCTGGAGGACAAAATAAAAGAGCTGTTGGGAAAGAAATAGGGTGAGCAAACCATGTTTTCGATTCTTGGTCAATCACCAAGTATCTTCAAGGTGGAGATCATATTATAACCTCTTGCTCAGCTAGATTTATATATGTTGGTATTAGTCTAAGGCCTGAGAAAGATCTCCTTTAAGTAAATCAATGACCTAGACATAGCCTTTGAAGCTCTCAAGAAGAAGACCCAGCCAAAAGAGGAAGAGTGGGCACCTTTGAAGTCTAATCTTCAAAATTTATAAGTGTTACAGGATTTTTTTTTACAAATTTTTCTTTGACTACTCTATGAAACTATATTTTTGTGTTCTCTCATCTACATGTGGATACCCTCATGAGTCACCAAGAACTATGGATCATAATCTACATTTTATACATTTTGAAGTGGTTGGCTTTTGGTCTCAAGCATGCTCGATGATGGTTCATGCTAGTGCTTCAAACTTATCTTTTCCTAAACCCTTTTTTGGCCAAGTCCTAGCTTCAATTTTCTATTGACACATGGTATCCTAGTGCTTGTTCAACTTAGAGAAGTTATTGGTTCACCTAGGAGTATCACCATCTCTCCACATTGTGACCGAGTACTCATCTAAGGGAGATTTATTTTTATCAGCCTTTCATATAATGCCATTAGCTAATGGGTTATTAGGTGAGGCCCACTATGTAGTTGTAAATAGGAATGTGGACCTTTTGTATGGTGTCCCCACACTCAGTTTTGAAAAGGAATACTCAGCTTCTCTAGGAGTAGTGCTAGCTCTCCACATGGCATCACAACAGTCCTCAAGAGCAAATATTATTTTGTTAGGTCTCAAGATCATGCCATTGGCTGATGGGGTTGGAAAGAAGGCCCACCAAATACTTAAAATGAAGAGGAAATGAACCTTCCAGATGGCATCTTGATGCTTGTCCAAGGTTATGTTTTCCTATCAGAACTAGGAGTTGTGTCATTGGTCAAAGCAAGTGTGCCACCATTTCCAAAAGCATTCCAATGGTAATTATGGAGGCATACTTGTGTCACCATTGTGATTATTATAAGTGTTTTTGGCATCATAAGGCATTGTAGTTACACCATATCTAGCATTTCAAAAAGCAACCATGATCATGAGTCAGAGTTCCTCATTTGGTTTTAACAACCTCATCATGAGCATGAGTGACTAGTTCCAAGTGTTGATTTTTCATCAGGCCACCATGCTTATATAATTAGATCTCATTATTTTTGGAAAGGGTTAGTAAGTGATTAATTATTTTTTCTATTATCAAAGAGCATTTTTTTGTAATAGTCTAGTTTTTTGAATAGAAGTAGTAATAGTTAATAGTTTTTATTCTACAACCTTAGTAGGTGCCCCTCATAGGTTAGATTGAAAATTGTATACTTTTCCCTTGAGGCATTTTGTATTTTATTCTTCACCTAAAAATGAAGAAGATGTGGTGTTCTATGTCAAACCAAGTGGAAAGTTATTTTTGTTTGTTATTTCCTTTCTCTACTTCTATAGTATTGGATCTTATTCATGTTATAGACTTTAATTCATGCATATGCTACTTTAATAGTCTGTGATATTCAAGGATTCAAGATATTTTATGCAATTATAGGTCCATAATTTAAATATATCAATGCATCACCTTAGTTAATTAATTTCAATTTTATTTTTATTTCCTTTTTACCCCTTTTCATCTCCAAATCAATTTAAAGAGCCAGCTTCTAAAACCATAGAGGTTGTTTTACAGGTTGTATTTGAGTCTCACACCTGTAAAGCTTCCCATAGTAGGTTTTTCACCTAGATCAAGAATTTTAGGCATCAACAAAACATAAACTTTCAATGTTTAGGATGAGGATCGAATGGAATGGGAGAGGGATCAAATATGACTACTATTATTTATGGGATGATTTTGACCTCTATGAAAAAAAAGAAACTGAGGGCATAATCTCCTATACCTAATTGAATTTTGTCTCTATATATAAATTTTACCTTATGTTTTGTGAATATGAAAAACAAATTAATTATTTAATTTTGAAACCATGATAGGGATTGCAATAGATGAAAATCTAAAAAGAGAAAAAGGGGAGTGTAGTGAGTTGAGATGACCCAAATCACCCTCATAATGATTGAATGCTAACTACGTATCTAATACTCAAATGCTAGATTTGAAGCCCAAATATATCTCCTACCTATATTTATTAGTTTGATTTTTATATTTTTACTACATTTATGCATTTAATGATGACTTGAATACCTAATAATTATTTCTTTGACTTGGATAAAATAGGCTTGTGACAATGCTAAGGATTGATTTAAGTGAATATGATTAGAATGGGAAAGAATAGGGAATATTTGTTCAATTTGAAAGAGTTTAAGTGTGTCTCAATAGTGAATTTTCAAAATTGTTTCCAATTAGTGGAATAATTGGCGTAGATATTTATTTATAACAATCCTCTATAAGACAACCTCACACTACCTTTTTTTAAATATAGACTAACGTATCATGGAGGGTTTTTAATTTTGAAAAAAACTTGTTGCTAAGGGAAAATAAATAATTGACCCATGATAATAATATCAACTACCATTCCTATCCCATATTGATGTGGATACACTATTCAACATGACTAGGTGGTATGGGGAACCATTATCCTCCAAGTCACATGGGTGAGTTAATTTTGACTAACATGATGAAATTAGGGTGTAATTAAATTTTTGGGATTATGATTATGAGTTTTATTTTAGTTAAAAGGATATCCTTTATCATTTTTGGACTCTTGTGTAAGTGGGGGACAAAGACTGCTTTCCTAATTGATGACCCATGTTGAGTGGGACATCAATTGAGTGGCACATGTTGGTGGGGTGTAATCAAAATTTGAGAACATGATAGAGACAAGTTTTCCTATTGACCAATATTTCCTCCAAGTGGATTTCCCTTTGTATTTTATCTTCTCTTGTTGTTTGTGGTTTTTATTTATAAAGATTGGCATCCTTTGTTGTTGCATGGTGGATTTATGCATTTTTGTTGAATAAATTTTTTAAGGAGTGGTATTGAATAAATATATGAAGTGTGGAATTTGATTTCATCTAGAGTTTAGATTGATTATGCCTATTGAATACTTTGTTACTTAGCTAGGCTATTTGAGAGTTCATCTTTTTATATCATAGCGAGTTATAATATTGTGTAGAGTTTGTTGTAAGTGTAAGATATGTCAAGAAGAAAAGGAAGAGGAGAAGTTTATTAGATGAACAGGGCTATGGAAGAGGTGCAAAGACAAGTGGAACAACTCACTAGTATTGTCATAAATCAAAGAAGGCAAGAAGAAGATGACACTAAAGAAGAAATAATTCATGAAGAAGAATTGTAGCAAGAATAAGAGCCACCATTAATGGAATAGAGAATTATTAGATCCTTAAAGGAAAGGAATGAATGAGTGAGAGTTGATGTTTTAGACTATTGAGGCAATTTTAAACTAGAGGAATTGATAGACTGGTTGAATAATGCAAAGAAGTTCTTTGAATGGAAAACCATGAAATAAGACAAGAAGTTGAAATTTGCATGTAAAAAATTGAAATATCATGTAATAATTTGGTGGGATAACCTATAAAAAGAGAGGCAAAGGAAGAAAATATATAATTTAAACATATAGAGCAAGATGTAGAAGAAATTTCTTCAAGTGGATTATCCACAAACCCTCTTTAAAAAATTCAAAAATTTAAGGTAAAAGGAACATAGTATACAAGTGTATATTTATGAATTTTAAAACATATCCACACAAGTGGAACATGATGAGACACTGAAATAAATGGATGCAAGGTATGTGAATGGGTTATAATTCTTTATGCAGGATGAATTAATCATGTATAGGATACATTGTATGGAATATGCTTACCAATTAGCCTAGAAGGAAGAAGAGAAATAAAATAGACATGATTTCAAAAGAATAATTAGGACAAGAGGATAATACCCTATAATAAGAGGGAGAGCTATGTTCAATACCAATATAGGTGGGTTCAATACCACTAGAGGTGGGTTTAATCTCACTAGAGGAGAATCATCACATAGTGCATAAAGGATTCCAATATCATCAAAGAAGAAGAGGGTTTTAAAGAGGATGAGGCTATTTTATTAATAGAGGATGGTTTACAAATCAACCTATATCTTATTATTATTATAGTTGTGGAGAAGGACATAGAGCATTTGAGTGTCCTCACTATCATTAAAAAAAGGAGGTAGGAGGACCACCCAAGAATGAACTTGGTTGAATTTGATATATCATATTAAGATAATAAAGTTGCATAAAAAAATGTTAGATAAAATATTATGATGAGGGGGATAATGAATTCCTTGAAAAAAGAACTGGTGTAAAATAAGGAAGGAGGTGATGCATGACTGTGAACAAACATTTGTCAAGCAAGATGCACTTCAAGAAGAAATGGATGTAGAGTGATTATTGATGGAGGTATTTATGAGAAAATGGTTTCTATAGAGATGGTATAAAAACTAGGATTGTATAAAATGGGTAACTTGAGCATGGCTAAAGACACCTAACCCTTAGGTTCCTCTTATTTGCTCTCTAAACACTCTTAGGCTTGTTTTCATTGATTCCTAATCATCTGTGGCCTTTCAGACTTGACCCTAGTTGACATAGGACCTTCTCTTCATGACCATTCCATCCCCCAGGTCTCATCTACCCAAGACAATAGTGCCAAAGTTAGACAGTAGTGTTGGACCCTAGGGTGTCTCCTTGTTAGCTCTCCTATCCAATCACATTTTGAGCCTAGGTTACCATTTTCCCCCAATTCATCTTGTCCATTATATCGACCTAGTCCAGTTTCACTAACCCATGGCCAATAGATCCTTATAAAATCCCATTCAGTCATTTGGCAAGGGTTGGAAAATATCATTCAAGCAAGAAAGAATATAAGCAAGACCACTCAAGTAATCTTCCCTATTATCTGCATATAACCAACCTATACACTTTCAAGTTATTTCAAGTCTTTAAAATAGTCCCTAGCCATCTCAAACATACAAAATTTTAGCATTTATTGCATTTCATTCACTATTTACCAAGCACTCTTAAAGGGAGAACTACATCTGGCTTGATCCCTCCTTAGAGTATTGGTATGTAGGTAATGTTCTCACACATGGGGTGTGAAGTATGTCTAGTGCATCTTACACACACTAACCCCTTTTCCTAGTTTTCTCAAGTTCATTTAATTGCATAAAAAATACAAATACATGAGTAATAATCTCTACATGGAGCTCTATTGATAATAAGGACTTGAAAACTGGTACACAGACTCATACCAAGCAAGTGAACAACACCCAAAAAGCTTAGATCTTGAGGACAATAGTGCCAAGGAAGGACTATAGCATTGAAGCCTATGGTGTCTAGTTTTAGTGATCTGGTCTAATCAATAAATGAAGTTTAAGAACCTATTTGTGATAGTGTCCCAGTCGTGCATGAAAATTTTCAAACCCTATCTTAGTCAGAACAATCCAAAATGGGCTAAGTTTAATTTTCTCTCTTTCACTGCTATTTTTAGAAAAGGTCTAATTATAATTCAATTTGATAGATCAGTACCTTTAATTAGGAATATTATTTATGGATTATCCTACTTAGACTTATTTATTAAATAATAATAAAACTCCATTATTCCCAAAAATAATGAATCTATTGGTGAACCTGACTTAATTCAAATTTTGCATAAAACCTTAGGGTAAATTCCTAGCTAATTTTTCCCATTAATTTTTAAATTTTTTCCTAAATATTAAAATAAAAAATTCCTCTCAAATTTTAAAATTTTGTAGTAAATTTTAAATAAATTTATTGCAATCCCTAGTTGCATACACTAGGTCCCAATAATTTTCCAACATTAATCCAATAATTTATTATTTTTTACTTGCACATATAAATAAAAAATTTGATTCAAATTCTCAAATTAAATATTAATTTCAAAAATAATGCTATTTAAAACCCTAGTTACATCAACTAACTCCCATTAGTTTTTCAACAATTTTCCATTCATTTTTTAAATTTTTTGTTGCATATTAAAATCAGAAAATCACTTCAAATTTCAAGAACTCAGTAATTTTCATAAATTTATTTTTCTCAAAACCCTAGTTGTATCTAATATCTCCCATTAAATGAAGCACTTTCCCATACATTTTTGATTTGTTTCTTAAATATTTAACTCAAAAATCCGATAGCAATCAAAAAATCCATTGTATTTTGCAAAAATATTTTTGAAAAATCCCTAGTTGCATGAACTAGCTCCTATTTTGCTTCTTGAGGTATCACCTTACATGTTTGCCATCTTAGTATCCTTTTTTTGCAAATTCCAATTCATTATTTTTAGGACCTTACATTTATTATATTTAGTACTTTCCCTTTCTAGCACATTGCCTATTTACACTTATTGAAAAATATTTAAACACATTTCAAGTTGTTTTCCTACTTTAACAATAGCCCAATATACTAGTTTTGATGAAAATGATAAAAGAGAACTTCAATAAATATTAACCAAACATATGAATATGCAAGATGGCATGCTTAGAATTCTGCAAGAGGAACAACAAAAAGTGAACAATGGTCAATCTTCTCAAACCATAGAGCAACCATTTACAAATGACACTATGAGGGAAACTATGTCTCAATAACCCTTATAGTAGCCCAACCTGTCTCTATGCCTTTAGTTATAACTATTACATCCCTATCTCTTGATGTGGCAGCCCTTGTGTAAGAGATAAGATCTCTTCAATCCAAGGTGGTACATCTTGATCAAGGTGCCACTAGACCTGTGCAAGATTTGGATTATTTTGCTCTTCTACATACACCATTGGCATGTCACATTGCTTCTACACCCTTGACATAAGGTTTTGTTCAACCTAAGATTACTCTTTATGATGGAAAGGGTGATCTAGAGACACATTTGAGAGATTTTCATGTAGCATACTTGGATCATGTACAAAAAGACTAGCTACTTACCAAGTTATTTCCATGGAGTCTAAATGATTATGTTTTACAATGGTTCTATAGTCTACCAAATCATTCGATCAATGCATTCAATCCTTTAGCTAACATGTTCCTAGCACACTTCAGTATCAACATTGGTGATAAAGTTTCATATGCTCAAATTTCTCAACAAAAATAATGACCAAATGAGCATCTCATAGATTATGTTCTTCGATATAAGACCATCTTGGATAAGATGACTAGCACCATGGTAGATCAGGAGTTACAAGAAATTTTCAAATAAATTATTCTACCAGCACTTCATGAATCAATTATGTTCAAAAGATTCTTTTTCTTCAAATAATTGTGTCACACATTAAAGGAAAGAGAAGTCAAACTAATTTCTATGGGGAAATGGAAGTATATTAATACATCAAACGCAACTAATAAGAGTAACAAAAAAGTCCCATATAAGGTCAATTTAAATGATACTAAAGGGTAGAATCAACCTATAACTAATGCAGCTTCAGAGCCTCTTCAGTGAATAGTTTTGCCAGCACCCCCTTGGCGTATGTTTTTGCATCTTCTAGTTTCTCCAGCTAGGGTTTTACAATAGCTTTTGGATTGTAATTTCATATATATCCCTCATATTCAAGATGTTGATCCAACAAAGCCTCTTCCAAAGGGATATGATCAACAAAACTTTTGTGACTACCACAGGGCACCAAGCCATATGACAAATAGATGCATTAGTTTAAAGCATAAGATATAGTACCTAATAGATTCAAAAGCTATTGATCTTGACACTTCAGTTGAGCCTCTAGTAACAAAGCAAACACAAGATAAAGCATTGAAAATATTCTCATATCCATTTCCAAAACATTCAAAATAGGATACAGGGGACACATCAAGGGTTCATCATGCATATCATGCACAACCACCACTAAATACATACAGGGCACCTTTAGTTGAGTTACATCCTTTGAGAAACATGATCATTGTATACAATATAGAGTTTCAACTAGACCTTCTATCTCCTTCTCAAAGTAGGAGATTATTGATGATGATTCAGATTATCATTCACTCTTCATCAGATCTCATATTCATAATCAACCTATTCATAGTGTGCTTATTGATAATGGTTCTAATCTTAACATGCACACCTTGACACTAATACAACATTTGGGTTATTTAGAGTAGGATATCACTCCAACAGACATAGTTATCAATGCTTTTAGTCGGTTTATACAAATTTCAATGGGCAAGAGAGTACTTCCACTATAGGTTGGTCTTACACATGTGGCCACACCATTTACTATAGTTCCCAGTTTAGGATTTTTTTATATGTTAATTGGTCGACCATGGATTCAAAAACTCAGAGAAGTACCTTTTATAGTTCATATATGCATGAAATTCATTCATGTTAGTTAGGTTTTTACATTCAATGGATTTCCATATGAGTTACCACTCCCCATTTTAGAGAAATTTATTAGTTTCCAGTCACCAATTTTATTTCACCACTAGTTTCAATTTTTCAACCAGTTTTAGTTTTGCCACCAGTTTCAACTTCTCCTCTAGTTTTAATTCTTCTTCCACTTCAGATTTAGACATAATTGAGGCATCCATTGCTAGTAAAAAGGGTTTATACACCTCCATAGTTTTAGGATTCTATACAAGTTGTAGCTACAGTATTCACACCTAGAGAAGTTTCATTGAAATCTCATGCATCTCCACATAGATCACATGTTTAGAGAGATTCTCCTACTTACATATGGGTCCCTAAGAACCCTACAGTTGTATCCACTTTTTAGAGTATAGAGGGACCCAAAATTTAGTTTCCACTTCAAATATTTTAGACCATTTATAGCATATACAACATTTAGAGCCATACTCCCAACATTTCCATCATGCTTCATGATCAAGCATGATTCCACTCTTCAAAATATGACACCATGATAAGGAGTCTCACATGAGACTCATTAGTTAGTATCATCTCTTCCCAAATTTGATTGTACATAATCTTTTCTACTTGATTATATATAGTTTAAAATATTCCAAAAATACAAAAGCAATACAACATTTCAAAATCCAAAAAAATTTGAAAATGTCAAAACAATGCAAACATTTTGATTGTATGCATCATCCATGCTTTACATTGTTATTACTATTGTAGGACTTACATTTGTTGTTTCATGTTATTATATGTCAATTTATCTACATTACCATGCTTCACTTGATCTTCCTTAAGTGTGTACAATGATATCCAACTCTTTGATTGCTTCACCCTACCCATTGAGAGGGTATCCTACATCTATATTCAAGACACACTTTGATATACATACCCACTAAGGGAATATTCCACATGAATAAACTATCTAGGTTATGTCATTCTTACACTACACATTTCAAGTTATCATACTGATGTACATTACTTACTAGATTACACATATTACTATATCAACATTTCACTAGTACCTAACACTTATATATCTCTTAGCATATACCTAGTATTTTACTAAACATGTATTACATACTTTCACTATTGCTTTGATTAGCTAGATGTGATTCTATCTTTCCAGTTATTATATGCTTTCTCTTCTTGCTTAGCATAACTTGTTGGATTATAATTCTAGTTCTTACTTGTCTCTTGTATGTGTGCTAGGACATTTACCAATGTCCTTCTCTTCTATTCATGTGTGTTCCTTAATACATTTATCGATTTCCTTTGCATGTACTCCTCTACGTGATTGTGTCTTCCACGCCAACTTGCTTGTGGCTTCCATGCCAACTTGCTTATTTCAATTATATGTGTATGTGGCATTTGAACATACCTTGTATGCTTGTTTTCTAGTTTAAGTGACATGTTACCATGTCCCTTATTTTTTCGGCCCCTTGGCCACCCATGTATGCATCTTGCTTCTTTCTTTGTGTGTTTGTTGCTTGATTTCTTTTGATTGCTTGTAATGTCATGATCCATATCATGTATTTTTTGTGTTTTCTTGGATACCATGATGAACATCATGATCCATCCCTCCAACTAAATACTAGTACTTTTAGTTATATTTTAGTACATTGCACATGCTACTACTTTGTTATATCTATCTAGGCATACTCTTATTGATCTAACAATCTCTCAAATCAAACCATGTTATATCTTGAGATATATTGTTGATTATCATTACTATATCATGTATATTTCCATCTTAACACACTTGCAAGGATTCTTCTTCTAAGGGTAGTAATTTTATGGTACTTATTCATACCCTCAAAAGAGGGTGCAAAAGACAAGGGTTTTACTATAGAGATCAGAACTCCTATCGATCAAAAAATCTAATTTCAAAACAACCAAAATAGAAACCAGTCATCAA
Organism: Torreya grandis; assembly: GCA_037957365.1. Lineage (NCBI taxonomy): Eukaryota > Viridiplantae > Streptophyta > Pinopsida > Cupressales > Taxaceae > Torreya > Torreya grandis. The sequence goes on from JARHVA010006214.1 coordinate 238,131, forward strand.
ACCACTCAGAAAAGACTAAGAAGATAGTCAAGATTCTATAATAGTGATCATTTTTAGCCTAGGAAAATAGTGCCAAAGTTGGTCTATAGTGATAAACACTATAGTTTTTTATTTTTAGTGCTTCTATCCAAACAACATAAAAAATAGGTTTGCCAAAAGTAGGTAGAAAGGTAGGTTCAGCTACAATTTCTCACAATCAGACCAGTTTAGATCAAAAAAATTTAGTATAGATTTCTTAGAGAGTCCAAAGTATAGAGGGAATCATGTATGACATGATTGGTCCTCACTTACAATTTTATATATAGCAATTGGTACAAATTACAGATCAAAATCCATGTTTCAAACACCAGTGATCAGGGGTAGATTGTGTTGGATGAATATTTTGTTGATCAACGTACTGATAAACAAAATAGGTCTCATCATCCAAAGTAGGAAGATTGGTCAGCCAAATATGTAGGTTTACCACATCAAAAGGGGAATCTCTCCTCTCATCAAGGGGAGGTTCCATATATATATATATATATATACATACACACACACACACACACATATATATATATATATATGTATGTATATATATATATATATATATATATATATATATATATATGTATGTATATATATATATATGTATGTGTATATATATATGTATGTGTATATATATATGTGTGTATATATATATATATATATATATATATATATATATATATATATATATGATGCATGCAAATCAAAGGAGAAATCTTAGCTATAATGATTAAAATCACTCTTCTTTCAGAACTACCAATCAATAATCCACAAGAATCTTCCTGGTAGTAATTGCAAAATGTAACCAAGGTCGTAGTAACTAGAAAATTGAGATGTAGCACAAAGTCTACACCTGAATTGCCCAAGAGTGAGATACGAAGGACAATGAGGGCACAAAGTCATCCTAAGGTCCTTTACATAGAAACAAAAAGAAAACACACTAAAGGCAATTATGGGGGCACAAAGTCTCTCTACAGTTAGCTTCAGGATGCCTTCCTGACTACATTCACTAATTCTACTTATTGAATTAAAGGAACATAAAATATATTAAGGAAAAAGACATAATAACAATTTCCCAAACAACAAAGATATCACAATGCAAAGTCTGAAAAGTCACTTGCTTTTTTATTCCAATAACAAAATATGATCAACAATCTGAGCTCAAAGTATCAATAATGCCTTTCAATTTGGGCAGAGTTTTGTTTCTGATCATTAGAGAGAGAGAGAGATCCATAATAACAAGAGAGTCCCTTATATAGCCTCTTCAATAAGGACTTGGGAATAGATAACACATCATGTTGCATTGAATTTTGTTAAGAAGACATGCTAGAATTTAGGGGCATTTACCCATTTGCTTTTCTCAATGCAGAGAAACAGGTCACGCTATTGAAAGTTTGCATCTTTCAATATCCACCTGGTGGTCTACTTCTAGAAACATATTTGATGCGCAAATGTTTCTAGTCATTCTTGCTCATTCCTCCTTTTTTGGTTATTTGAATCAGGTCCTCGATCCAGTTTGATGCTCTGTTCCTTAGTCATTTTTGCTGGTCTTTTGAGAACCCTACGGAAGATGACACTTAGTAGCTTCTGTTGCATTTGATATTGTGTCTCAATAGATGACACGTGGTAGCTTCCACTATGACTTTGAAGATGACATGTAGCAACATAGTGGGTTTTCTATTTCTTTAGACTTTTCTTTCAGAGGAAAAAGTTTGGAGGAATTCTTTCGAAGGAAAAAGTCTGAAGGAATCCTTTCAGACAATTTTTCTGAAGGAATTGTCTCTTTGTCACTTTTATCAAGGGAACTTTTCTGAAGGAAATCCCTTTGCTCTTTTGGACTTTGAATTGGTCCATTTGCCCCCTTTCTACCATCTACAAGGGTTGTTTGAGCTCCAAATTAGCCTTTCAGGTTTGCAATGGTTCATTTTGGCTTCTGAGTGTCCTCCGTGTTGTACCCAAAAAATGTCACTCATTTTTAGGACAACATATAAGCTATTTTGGTCTTACAAAGAACAAAATATCTCTTCTCATTTCAAAAAATTGTTCTAAGCTTTCAAAATTGGGAATAATTCAAGCTTTTTTAGTTAAAGGACTAATGGTTCAATAGTTGCTTGGTTCAAAGATGCCAAAGTGACTCAAAGGAATGAACCGGTCGAACCATTAAACCCTAAACCGCTTCATAAGTTCATCGGGTTCATGGGTTCAAAGGCTGCATCCATTAAGAAAAGAAGCATGTGCAAAAGAAAGAGTTAGGCAGATGCTGCAAAGTGTCGTTGGCCAGGCCTCGTTACACTTTGTTTTTGAGAATTGGTGGATGATGTCATGTGTCCCATGCAGAGATCAATGGAGGCCAACAAGTGTCATCATTTGAAAGATCCTGAGTGAGCCCCAAGCGTTTCTATGATGATACAAAAGCCCAATAGTGAAAAGCATTATGTGTCAACGGTGGAAGGTTTCAACATGATGCCACAGAAGCTGCCATGTGTTTTATGTAAGTTAAGCAGAACACGCCAAGTGGAATCATCTGCATGAATCTAAATGAGTCCCACATAGTTCTATAGTGTTTCTAGAATGTGACAAAAGCTGCCACATGTCATCTTCCATAAGACATTCAAAAGGTGTCCAAAGCTTCTAAAAGTTCAATGGATACTACCACGTGTCCCTCAAAAAGTGACAGTAGAAAGTGCCATGTGCCCTCACCTATTTTATAATGCATGCTGCCACCTTTCATTCATTGAGACACAGTATCAAAGTAGAATAACCTGCCATGTGTCTCTCATCAAATGTAGTGGAAGCTGCCATGTGTCATCCTCCATAAGAAACTAATATAAGTCTTGAAGACTTTTCAAAGGTAGCTAGAAGCTCAGTAGAAGTCACCATATGTCATCCTCTGCAGGATTCTCAAGAGGCAAGCAGAAGATACCACCTTTTATATTGTAACTCTATGGAGAGCGACAAGTGTCTACACCTATGATTCTGAGTTTCTAATAGGTTTCAAAGCCTCTATCAATAAACATTTCTCAGAGTCTCATGAAACCTACCACGTGTCTTCACCTATTTAGCAGTGGAATGTGCCATGTGTCAATTGCTAAAGACCAGTAGAAAGTGACTAAGGAACAGAGCATTGAATTAAATCTAGGACGTAATTCAAATAACCAAAAAAGGAGGAATGATGAAGAAGGATTAGATTTCCAGGTGGACATTAAAAGATGCAAACTTTCAATAGCATGACTTGTTTCTCTGCATTGAGAAAAGCAAATGGGTAGATGCCCCTAAATTCTAGCCTATCTTCTTAACAAATTTCAATGTAACATGATGTGTTACTGTTCCCGAGTCCTTCTTGAAGAGGCTATATAAGGGACTCTCTTTTATTGTAAATGGATCTCTTTTTGACAATCAAAACAAAAATCTACCCAAATTGAAAGGCATTACTGAGACTTTGAGCTCAGATTGTTGATCATATTTTGTTATTGGAATAAGAAAGTAAGTGATTTTTTAGACTTTGTGCTGTGATATCTTTGTTGTTGAGGAAACTGTTCTTATGTCTTTTTCCTTAATATATCTTTTGTTCCTTTAATTCAACAAACAAAATTAGTGACAACAGTCAGGAAGGTGTCCTGAAGAGTCAACTGTGGAGAGAATTTGTGCCCCCATAATTTCCGTTAGTGTGTTTTCTTTTCATTTTTGTGTAAAGGTCTCTGGGACAACTTTTTGCCTTCATTGTCCTTCGTATCTTACTCTTGAGCAATTTAGGTGGAGACTTTATGTTGCATCTCGATTTGCTAGTTACTACATCCTTGGTTACATTTTGCATTTCCTACTAGGAGTATTCTTGTGGTTTGCTAAATAGTACTTCTTAAAGAAGAGGAGTGCTTTCTATCATTTCCCTTGAGTTTTTCCTTTAATTTGCATGCATCATCTCTGAAGAAAGAGAGATGGATGGTTTGTCCTACCCTTGAGAATTATTTTTTGTTTATATATATATATATATATGTATATAGCATACCTATAGGGAACCTCCCCTTGATGAGAGGAGAGATCAATCCCCTTTTGATGTGGTAAACCTACACATTTGGATGACTAATCTTCCTACATTGGCTTATCAGACCTATTTTGTTTATCAGTACATTGATCGACAGAATATTCAACCAACAGTTTTTAGTGACTCTAATAGGGATATAATATCCATTATCACTTTATAGCCTATCCATTCACCTCCACACTAATTGGGAAAGAACGCACAGTTTAAAGCCTCAAGCTTTAAATTGAAGCAAGGTCAATTTTTTTCCATTTTTGTTTCACAATCTAGTAGATTCAAGGTATACACGAAGCCAAAGGGCTAAAGGTATTATTGATCTTGTATTTGAGTTGGTACAACAAAGTGATTTCGATCTATTTCCTTCACCATCTCATCTCCAACAAACCAAGAGCTTTCCTCCTACTAAAGTCAAATCTCCATTGCCAGATGAAGTATCCACTTCTGTTGATGATAAAGCTTTGCTAATAATTACCCCTTTGAGATTTATTATTCCTCCTTTTCATAATCCTATAATGGTAGTTCAAGGCCCCTGAGGTAATGCTTTTGGTCCTCTCAATCTTACTCCACCTCTACATGAGCTTCCACGTAGTTCAAGGAATAATTTCCCCAAATTCTATGGTGATAGGAAAGTTCATCTTGATGAACACATTGTAGCCTTCAGCAAAGCTTGTGGAGTAATTGGAGTATAATTTGAAGATGTAGTAGTCAGGTTATTTGTAGAAACACTACAAGGTGCTACTACAGATTGGTTTTATCATCTACAGGCTCGGTCGATAACTTATTGGAATACCCTCAAAGCTAAGTTTGAAGACATATTCAAACCTATAAAAGATGCACATGCACTTCTGGCTCAACATACACAAATGAAGAAAGAGCCTTATGAACCAATGAGAGACTTCATAGCCAAATTTGACAAACTGAAGAATATAATTCTAGTAATTGTTTGACCTACAGCTAAGAATCTCAAATACTTCTTCATTAATTCTCAGTTACCTGAAGCAAGTTTTCTTTTGAGACATGTTGGCCAAATAGATCTTTCTACAGCTCAACATTTGGCCACTGAGGTAGAAGATGATATCATCTTAGTAGGGAAGATAAGAAGAGATCCACATAGAAATAGACCTTCATCATCTTTTGAATATTCATCTACAAGCACCACAGATCCAATGGTGCAAAAATTGGCAAATGAGTTGCTTACTCTCAAAAAGCAAATGGTTCAAGGAATGTCTTCTGCTCCTTCATATAGAGATATGCCAAGAAGGACATTCCTAAATTAGTCATATCAGGGTAATGTTGCCAGGGATCAAGGGCAATAAAATCACCTTCCTCCCCCACAAGGGAAATTTGCCCTGAAAGCTCCTCCAACCAATTCAACAATGGGATATCTTGAAGCAGAATTTGAGTTCTCTTTCCAGCCTAAATTGAATCAAGAAAATGACATTGATCTCCTTATAGAAAATCAATAAAAATTAGCTGGCGACTCCCACATTGGTTTCCTGAACTACCAAGCTGAACCCAGAAGTAAAGGAGAAGCTTTTTATAGATCATATGTAGTGTTTACCAGGTCTAAGAACCAATCAATCTAGCAAGATGATAAAGGAAAGATAGAAGATCAACCTCAACCATCAGTTATGATTGTTAAGCATGGAACCACTCTGTCTTTTCAGTCAAAGGATTCGGTGATCACTCAAAAGGAAAATACATCAATTTCACCTTCACCCTCTACTCCCATTTCACAAACCAGCCCTCCTCCCATCCCTCCTAAAACTCAAAAGATTGAAATACTTTCCTCTATACCTAGCTCAATTTAGCCATTTGACATAATCGATCATGTTAAAAAGAAAAAAAATATAGATGTCTAAATTTGAATATTTGCAATCTAATCCTGATCAATTGGATAAGTTGATCCAATGTGTCAAGAACCAAACCGTCCCTGCAGGACAAAAAGCTAAAAAGGTAACTCCTAATTATCTAAAGAACATGCCCATTCTAAATAATCTTGTCATTACTCTTTCAGCTGCTCCTATAAAAATAGAACCTTTCTATATTTTCCTATTAATAAATGGTCACAAGTTGAGTAACTATATTATAGACTCAGGTGCATCTGACAATGTCATGCCTGCTAAAGTAGCTGAGTCTCTGGGTCTCACACTGACTAAGACATTTGGGAGATGTTTCTCCATGGAGAATAAGAAAGTACCATTGCTAGGGCAAATCAAAGATGCCCAATTTACATTTATAGCCTTTCCAGACAAGAGAATTAGGATGACTGTATTGGTGGCTGACGTCCCAGCATCTTATGGCATTTTTCTTGGATGAAATTTCTTCAAAGATGTGGGAGGATAACTAAGCATGGATCTATCTGAGGCAAGGATCCCTGTACAAGGCGTAATGAAGAGTTTGCTCCCTAAAAAAGAGGAAAAATATGTGGTCACCCAAACATCAGCCCCTGAATCTCAATTTTTTTTTGAAGCCACAGGTATGGGTAACTATTTTCTATCTACAGATGAAGAAGAATCCTCCATCTCTGATGAAGGAAAGTCTAAAGAAAAATTAGTGTCAGATGAGATTTGGAATTTGGAATTTGATGGTAGTTGTTCCTCTACCAGTTTAGGAGCTGAGATTGTGATTATATCTCCTCAGGGAGATATGTTTCCTTCATATTACAAATTACAATGTAACAACACTAAAAATACAACTAAATATGAATCTCTATTGCTTGGAATGAAGGCTACTCAAGACAAAGGCATCAAGTTTTTTCATGCCAAAGGGGATGTTGAACTAGTGGTCTATCAAGTGAAGAACTTATACCAAACCAAGAATAAAAGATTACACCACTATCGCAACTTGGTTTGGGACCAAATTGAAAGCTTTGATGCTTTCAACATTTTTGCCATACCCAGAGAGTCTAATGATAGAGCTGATGCACTTGCTATTTCAGGAACACTTTTCTTTTCTCACTCAAATTTCAAAGAAGACAGGTATACTATTGAACTAATCTATAGACCAAGTTTTCTTGACAATGCTGATCATTGGAAAGTATTCAATGATGATCATCAAATCATTGCCTTCTTAGAATGAAAAGATAATTTTGAACAACTACATTTTGAAGGCAGTGAACCTCAAAAGTATGAATCAACCTCTGAATCTAGTTTAGAGATAAATGAAGAATTCTTACAATTGAATGGAAATAAAATTCCCAAAGGCCTAGTTTCTCTTGAGAAACTATTTGACAAGCATGATATGTTCATCAAACAATAGCAAATAGATTCAAGTTTCTCTCAGGGATTCGATCGTGTAAATCTGACTACTAAAGAAAATTCTAAGATGGTTAACATTGGTAAGTGTTGCACCCCTAAAGAAATATTCAAGTTCACCGCTTTACTCTGTCAATACATGGATGTCTTAACATATTCTTAAGATGACCTGAAATTTCTTAGACCTGATGAAATCTGCCATGACATTCCTCTCAAGGCTGACTCAATTCCCTATAAGCAAAAATCTAGACAGTACAATCTAAAAATATCAGGTACTAATTTATCTGGGATACAAAAAATGTTAAATGCTAGAATCATCTTCCCAATCCATCATTCCAAATGGATTGCAAAAATAGTGCCTGTAAGGAAGAAGAGTGGCAAAATTCTCATTTGTGTAGATTTTAGAAATTTGAATCAGTTATCTTTGAAAGATAATTACCCTTTGCTAATTATGGATCAAGTGCTTCAAATAGAGACAGGTTCAGAGATGTTATCAATTCTAGATGGCTTCTTGAGATATAATCAAGTTGAAGTTGGTGAAGCAGACCAACACAAGACTGCATTCACCACACCTTGGGGTACATTTGCATATAGAAGAATGCCTTTTGTCTTGATAAATGCTTGTGCCACCTTTTAGAGAGCATTAGACCTAGCTTTCAAAGATGAGATGGGTAAATTCATAGTGGTATACCTTGATGACTTAACCATCTTTTTAAAGCACTGTTCTGATCATGTACGCCACTTACAATAAGTGCTAGAGCATTGCCACCAGAATGGTATTTATTTGAACCCTAAGAAGTCTATTTTTGGAGTAATAGAGAGGAAACTCCTCAGACACATTGTGTCTAAAGAAAGAATAAAGATTGAATCAGACAAAGTCAAGTCTATTCAAGAGCTTAATTTGCCTACAAGTAAAAATGTTGTTCACTCTTTCTTCAGAAAGGTGAATTTCTTACGGAGGTTCATCCCTAAATTTGCTGAGAAGACTAGACACATTGTGAACATGATGAAATGGAAGACCACCTTTAGCTAGACTAAAGAAGTCAAGTCAGCATTTCAAGATATCAATACTGCCATTACTCATGCCCCTACTTTGGTTTGTCCAAATTATAACAAAGATTTCATCATATACAGCTATGCGTCTGAACACACGCTTTCAACAATTCTTGTTCAACAGGATAAGGAAGGTATGGAATCTCCTATCTCTTTCATGAGTTTCCCTCTCAAAACCCATGAGATAAAGTATTCAAATGTAGATAAGAATGCTTATGCATTGGTGAAAGAAGTCAAACATTTCTGCTTCTATACCTAAATTCACACACTACTGCCTTTGTTCTTGACACCACATTCAAGTCCATATTAACTCTGCAAGAGTTTGGCACAAAAAGGGGCAATTGGATTGCAAAGATCCAAGAATTTGATCTAGACATCAAGCCAATAAAGCTGGTCAGGGGAAAAGGTCTATGCCAATTAATTGTTGACAACAAGCTAGAAGATACACAACATGAAGAATCTGAAGTGGAAGACACACCAACAGTCCTTTTTGTCTCCACTACCAATGAGTGGTATTCAGGTATTGATCATTTCCTTACTTATGGTGAATGTCTTACTTATTTTTCTTATAAAGAAAGGAGGACTATCAAGTTGAAAGCTGTCAATTTTTTCCTTTGGGACAATGGCTTGTACAAGAGAAGCATAGATGGAGTATTCCTTTGCTGTGTAGACAAAGAGAAACAGAGCCAAATTTTAAAATCTTTCCACAATCTAGACTGTGGAGGACATTTTTTTGCTCCTGTGAATGCTTACAAGATTCTACGAGCCAGGTATTACTGGCCAACTCTTTTCCAAAATGCATATGAGTGGGTAATAAAATGTGAACTCTACCAACAATTTGTTGGAAGACCCAAGTTGGTTGCCCTGCCTCTCAAGCCAGTGATCATAGAGGAACCTCGGCAATAGGGGATTGATTTTATTAGAACTATAAACCCATCTTCAAGTGTTGGACATGATTATGTCATTACAACAACTGACTATTTCACCAAGTGGGTAGAAGCAATCCCAACTAAGTATGTTACTTCAGAAGTTATATGCAATTTCCTCAAGGAGAATATCATTTCCAAGTTTGGAGTTCCAACCAAAATTGTTACTAACAATGCAGCTTGTTTCACCTGCCAAGAGATTACACAATTTTATTTTCATTATGGAATTACACTCTCTCACTCTTTTGATTATTTTCCACAAGGGAATGGACAAGCTGAATCCAGCAATAAGAACCTAGTAACTATCATCAAGAAGCTAGCAGATGATAATCAAAGGACATGGCATAAGGCATTGGTTGATGCTCTATGGGCAGATAAAATCACACCAAAGAGGGCAATTGGTATGTCTCCTTTTCAACTTCTTTATGGTATCAATGCTAAGATACCAATCACCTTAGAATTATCAACCTTGAAATTGGCAAAGGTAATTGAAGATTAGACATATGAAATCTCTCTTGATAAGAGAATCATGTGCCTAACTTAGCTGGATGAATAGAGAACCATGGTGGTGGACCGAATTGCTGCACATCAAAGTCTAGTAAAGAAACTCTTTGACTAGAAGGCCAAAAATTGTGATTTCAAGATTAGAGATCAAGTCTTGTTGTGGAACAAAAAGAGAGAACCAAAGGGGATGCATGGAAAGTTTGACTCCCTCTAGAGAGGCCCATTTTTAATTCATTAACACATTGGTGAAAATAGCTTTTTATTGAAATATCAATATGGCACACTCTTTTTTCTACCTCACCATGGGTAGGATTTGAAACACTTCAACTCTTGAAGTATCAGATCATTGCATATATATATATATATATATATATATATATATATATATATATATATATTTGTATAGTTTTAATTCTATTATATGTATATTTGATGCCTTTCATTAAAAACTACACAAATATACATATATACAGATGCAATGATCTGATACTTCAAGAGTTGAAGTGTTTCAGATGCTACCCATTGTGAGGTAGAGAAAAGAGTGTGCCATCTTGATATTTTAGTAGAAAGCTATTTTCACCAATGTGTTGATGAATTGTAAATGGGCCTCTCTAAAGGGAGTCAAACATTCCATGCATCCCCTTTGGTTCTCTCCTTTTGCCCCATAGCAGGACTTGATCTCCAATCTAGAAATCACAATTTTTGGCCTTTTGGTCAAAGAGTTCCTTTACCAGACTTTGATGAGCAACAATTCGTTCCACCACCATGGTTCTCTATTCATCCAGCTCAGTCAGGCACATGATTCTCTTATCAAGAGATCTTTCATATGTCTGATTTTCAATTGCCTTTGTCAATTTCAAGGCTGACAATTCTAAAGTGATTGGTATTTCAGCATTAATACCATAAAGAAGTTGAAAAGGAGACATACCAATTGCCCTCTTTGGTGTGATTCTATCTATCCATAGAGCATCAACCAATGCTTTATGGCATGTCTTTTGATTGTCATCTGCTAGCTTCTTGATGATAGTTACCAGGTTCTTATTGTTGGATTCATCTTGTCCATTCCCTTGTGGAAAATAATCAGAAGAATGGGAGAGTGTAATTCCATAATGGAAACAAATTTTTGTAATCTCCTGGGAGGTGAAACAAGCTGGATTATTAGTAACAATTTTGGTTGGAACTCCAAACTTGGAAATGATATTCTCCTTGAGGAAATTGCATACAACTTTTGAAGTAGCATGCTTAGTTGGGATTGCTTCTACCCACTTGGTGAAATACTCAGTTGTTGTAATGACATAATCATGTTTAGCACTTGAAGATGAGTTTATAGTCCCAATAAAATCAATCCCCCGTTGCTAGAAAGGTTATTCTATGATTAATGGCTTGAGAGGCATGGCAGCCAACTTGGGTCTTCCAACAAATTACTAGCAGAGTTCACATTTTCTCACCCACTTATATGCATCTTGGAAAAGAGTTGGCCAGTAATACCTAGCTCATAAAATCTTGTGAGCAGTTACAAGAGCAAAAAAATATCCTCCATAGGCTAGATTGTGGAAAGATTTCAAAATTTGGCTTTGTTACTCTTTGTATACACAGCAAAGGAATACTCCATCTATGTTTCTCTTGTACAAGCCATTGTTTCAAAGGACAAAATTGGCAGCTTTCAACTTGATAGTCCTCCTTTCTTTATAAGACAAATAAGCAAGAAATTCACCATAAGTAAGGAAATGAGCAATACCTGAATACCACTCATTGGTAGTGGAGACAAAAAAGACTATTGGTGTGTCTTCCACTTCAGCTTCTTCATGTTGTGTATCTTCTGGCTTGTTGTCAGCAATTAATTGGCATTGGCCTTTTCCCCTGACCAGCTTTATTGGCTTGATGTCTAGATCAAATTCTTGGATCTTTGCAATCCAATTGCCCCTTTTTGTACCAAGCTCTTGCTGAGTTAATATGGACTTGGCTATGGTGTCAAGAACTAAGACAATAGTGTGTGAAATCAGGATATAAAAGCGGAAATGTTTGACTGCTTTCACCAATGCATAAGCATGCTTATCTACATTTGAATACTTCATCTCATGGGTTTTGAGAGGGAAAATCATGAAAGAGATAGGAGATTCCATACCTTCCTTATCCTATTAAACAAGAATTGCTAAAACGTGTGTTCAGATGCATAGCTATATATGATGAAATCTTTGTTGTAATCTAGACAAACCAAAGTAGGAGCATGAGCAATGGCAGTCTTGATATTCTGAAATGCTGACTTGCCTTCTTTAGTCCAGCTGAAGGTGGTCTTCCCTTTCATCATGTTCACAATGTGTCTAGTCTTCTCAGCGAATTTGGGGATGAACCTCCGTAAGAAATTCACCTTTCTGAAGAAAGAGTGAACATCATTTTTACTTGTAGACAAATTAAACTCTTGAATAGAATTCACTCTGTCTGAGTCAATTTTTATTCCTTCTTTAGACATAATGTGTCTGAGGAGTTTCCTCTCTATTTCTCCAAAAAAAGACTTCTTAGGGTTCAAGGAAATACCATTCTAGTGGCAACGCTCTAGCACTTGTTGTAAGTGGTGTACATGATCAGAATGGTGCTTTGAAAAGATGGTTAAGTCATCCAAGTATACCACTATGAATTTACCCATCTCATCTTTGAAAGCCAGGTCCATTTTTCTCTAAAAGGTGGCATCAACATTTATCAATCTAAAAGGCATTTTTCTATATGCAAATGTACTCCAAAGTGTGGTGAATGTAGTTTTGTGTTGGTCTGCTTCACCAACTTCAACTTGATTATATCCAGAGAAGCCATCTAGCATTGATAACATATTTGAACCTATCACTGTTTGAAGCACTTGATCCATAATTGGCAAAGGGTAATTATCTTTTAAAGATGACTGATTCAGATTCTTGAAATCTACACAAATGTGAATTTTGCCACTCTTTTTCCTTACAGGTACTATTTTTTCAATCCATGTGGAATGATGGATTGGGAAGATGATTCTAACATTTAACATTTTTTGTATCTCAGACAAAATAGTACCTGATATTTTCATATTGTACTATCTAGAGTTTTTCTTATAGGGCATTGAGTCAGCGTTGAGAGGAATGTCATGGCAGATTTCATCAGGTCTAAGAGACTTCAAGTCGTCATAAGAATATGCTAAGACATACATGTATTGATAGAGTAAAGTGGTGAACTTGAATCTTTTTTCAGGGATGCAGCACTTACCAATGTTAACCATCTTGGGATTTTCTTTAGTAGTCAGATTTACTTGATCGAATCCCTGAGAGAAACTTGAATCTATTTTCTATTGTTTGATGAACCTATCATGCTTGTCAAATATTTTCTCAAGAGAAACCAAGCCTTTGGGAATTTTATTTCCTTTCAGCTGTAAGAATTCTTCATTTATATCTGAACTAGATTCAGAGGCTGATTCATACTTTTGAGGTTCACTGCCTTCAAAACATATTTGTTCGAAATTGTCTTTTCATTCCAGGAAGGAAATTATTTGATGATCATCATTGAATACTTTCCAATGATCAGCATTGTTAGGGAAACTTGGTCTACAAACTAGCTCAATAGTATACCTATCTTTTTTGAAATCTGAGTGAGAAACTAAAAGAGTTTCTGAAACAACAAGTGCATAAGCTCTGTCATTAGATTCCCTTGGTATGGTAGAAATGTTGAAAGCATCAAAGCTTTCAATTTGGTCCCAAACCTAGTTATGATAGTGGTGTAATATTTCATTCTTGGTTTGGTATAAGTTTCTCACTTGACAAACCACTAATTCAGCATCCCCTTTGGCATGAAGAAACTTGATGTTTTTGTCTTGAGCAGCCTTCAATCCAAGCAACAGAGATTCATATTTAGTTGTATTGTTAGTGTTGCTACATTTTAATTTGTAAGATGAAGGAAACATATCTCCTTGAAGAGATATCAACACAATCTTGGCTCCCAAACTGGTAGAGGAATAGCTGCCATCAAATTTCAAAGTCCATACCTCATTAGATATTGATTTTTCTTTAGACTTTCCTTCATTAGAGAGGGAGGGTCCTTATTCATTTGTATTGCAACCTACTAGTTCTTCTTCTATTCTAGTTGAGCTGATTTCTAGTTTGACACTTTCAAAAAATTTATCAGATGTTTCATGCACTTCATCTGTAGATAGAAAGTAGTTACCCATACCTGAAGATTCAAAAATAATTTGAGCTTCAAGGGCTGATGTTTGGGTGACCACATATTTTGCCTCCTTTTCAAGGAGCAACCTCTTCATTACACCTTTGACAGGGATTCTTACCTCAAACAGGTCCATGCTTAGTTCTCCTCCCACGTCCTTGCAAAAATTTCATCAAAGCAAAATGCCATAGGATGCTAAGACATCAGCCACCAAGATAGTCATCTTGATTCTCTTGTCTAGAAACGTTGCAAATGCAAATTTGGCATCTTTGATTTGCCCCAGCAATGGTACCTACTTATTTTTCATGGAGAAAGATGTCCCAAATGTCTTGGTTAGTGTGAGGCCAAGAGATTCAGCTACTGTAGCAGGCATGACATTGTCTGATGCGCCTGAGTCTATAATACAATTACTTAGCTTGTGACCATTTATTAACAGGGAAACATAGAAAGGTTCTATATTTCTAGGGGCAACTGGAGGAGTAATGACAAGATTATTTGGAATGGGTATGTTCTTTCAGGAATTAGGAGTTATTTTTTTAGCTTCTTATTTTGTAGGGACAATTTGGTTCTTGACACATTGGACCAACTTATCCAATTGATCAGGATTGGACTGTAAATATTCAAATTTAGACATTTGTGTTTTTGTCTTTTTGACATGATCGATTATGTCAAATGGCTGAATTGAGCTAGGTACATAGGAAGGTATTTCAACCTTTTGAGTTTTAGGAGGGATAGGAGGAAGGTTGGTTTACAAAATAAAAGTAGAAGGTGAAGGTGAAATTGATGTACTTACCTTTTGGGTGATCACCGAACCCTTTGACTGGAAAGGCAGAGTGGTTCCACGCTTAGCAATTGTAATTATTGGTTGAGGTTGCTCCTCTATCTTCCCTTTATTAGCTTACTGGACTGATTGGCTCTTGGACCTAGTAAACACTACATATGATCCATTAAAATCTTCTCTTTTGCTTCTGGGTTCATTCTGTTAGTTTAGGAAACCAATGTGGGAGTCGCCAGCTGATTTTTATTGATTTTCTATAAAGAGATCAGTGTCATTTTCTTGATTCAATTCAGACTAGAAAGATAACTCTGATTCTATTTCAAGATATCCCATTGTTGAATTGGTTGGAGGAGCTTCTAGGGCAAGTTTCCCCTATGAGGGAGGAAGATAATTTTGTTGCCCTTGATTCCTGGTAACATTACCTTGATATGACTAATTTGGAAATGTCCTTCTTGGAATATCTCTATATGAAGGAGTAGAAGATATTCCTTGTGCCATTTGCTTTTTGAGAGCAAGCAACTCATTTTCCAACTTCTACACCATTGGCTATGTGGTGCCTGTAGATGAATATTCAGAAGATGATGAAGGTCTATTTCTATTTGGATTTCTTCTTATCTTCTCTACTAAGATGAGATCATCTTCTACCTCAGTGGCTAAATGTTGAACTGCAACAAGATTTATTTGACTAACATGTCTCAAAAGAAAACTTACTTCAGGTAACTGAGAATTAATGAAGAAGCATTTGATATTCTTAGCTGTAGGTCGAGTAATTACAAGAGTTCTATTCATCAGTTTGTCAAACTTGGCTATGAAGTCCCTCATTGGTTCATAAGGCTCTTTTTTCATTTATGTGAGTTGAGCTAGAAGTACATGTGCATCTTCTACAGGTTTGAATATGGCTTCAAACTTAGCTTTGAGGGTATTCCAATTAGTTACTAACCGACCCTATAGATGATAAAACCAATTTTTAGCAGCACCTTCTAATGTTTCTACAAATAGCCTGACTGCTACATCTTCAAATTCTACTCTAATTACCCCACAAGCTATGATGAAGGCTGCAATGTGTTCATCAAGATGAACTTTCCCATCACCATAGAATTTGGGGAAATGCTTCCTTAAACTATGTGGAAGCTCATGTAGAGGTGGAGTAAGATTGAGAGGACCAAAAGAATTACCCAGGGACCTTGAACTTCCATTATATGACTATGAAAAGTAGGAATAACAAATCTTAGAGGGGTAATGATTGGAAAAGATTTATCAACAATAAAATTGGATACTTTGTTTGGCAATGAAGATCTGACTTTAGTAGGAGGAAAGCTATTGGTTTGTTGGAGCTGAGATGGTGAAGGAAACATATCAAAATTACTTTGTTGTACCAACTCAAATATAGGGTCAATAATACCTTTAGCTCTTTGGCTTCGTGTATACCTTGAATCTACTATATTGTGAAACAAAAATGTAAAAGAATTGACCTTGCTTTAGTTTGAAGCTTGAGGCTTTAAACTACGTGTTCTTTCCTGGTTAGTGTGGAGGTGAATGGTAAGGTTATAATAATAATAATGGGTAAAACACATAAATGGAATGGAGTCTATAATGGATAATGGTAGAGACTAATTTCATCTAAAACATGAGGTTTTAGAATGCACATAACAATATCCCTAGCGGAGTCACCAAAAATTGTTGGATTAATATTTTGTTGATCAGCATACTGATAAACAAAATAGGTCTCATCATCTAAAGTAGGAAGATTGGTCGGCCAAATGTGTAGGTTTACCACATCAAAAGGGGACTAACCTCTCCTCTAATCAAGGGGAGGTTCCATATATATATATATATATATATATATATATATATATATATATATATATATATATATAGAAAATAATGCTCAAGGGTAGGATAAATCATCCATCTCTCTTTTTTCAGAGATGATGCATGCAAATCAAAGGAGAAATCTTAGGGCTAATGATAGAAAGCACTCCTCTTCTTTCAGAAGTACCATTCAACAAACCATAAGAATCTTCCTGGTAGTAATTGCAAAATGTAACCAAGGTCATAGTAACCAACAAATTGAGATGTAGCACAAAGTTTGTGCCTAAATTTCCCAAGAGTTAGATACGAAGGGAAATGAGGGCACAAATTCATCCCAAGGTCCTTTACATAGGAATAAAAATAAAACACACTAAAGGTAATTATGGGGGCACAAAATCTCTCCACAGTTGGCTTCAAGATGCCTTCCTGACTACTTTCACTAATTCTGCTTATTGTATTAAAATAATAGAAAATATATTAAGGAAAAAGACATAAGAACAGTTTCCCCAACAACAAAGATATCACAGCACAAAGTCTAAAAAGTCACTTGCTTTCTTATTCCAATAACAAAATATGATCAATAATCTGAGCTCAAAGTCTCCGTAATGCCTTTCAATTTGGGTAGAGTTTTGTTTTTGATCTTCAGAGAGAGAGAGAGAGAGAGAGATCCACAATAACAAGAGAGTCCCTTATATAGCCTCTTCAATAAGGACTTGGGAATATATAACACATCATGTTGCATTGAATTTTGTTAAGAAGACATGCTGGAATTTAGGGACATTTACCCATTTACTTTTCTTAATGTAGAGAAATAGGTCACACTATTGAAAGTTTGCATCTTTCAATATCCACCTGGCGGTCTACTTCTATAAACATATTTGATGCGCAAATGTTTCTAGTCATTCTTGCTCATTCCTCCTTTTTTGGTTATTTGAATCGGGTCCTTGACGTAGTTTGATGCTCTGTTCCTTAGTCATTTTTGTTGGTCTTTTGAGAACCCTACAGAAGATGACACTTGGTAGCTTCCATTGCATTTGATATTGTGTCTCAATAGATGACATGTGGTAGCTTCCACTGTGACTTTGAAGATGACACGCGACAGCATAGAGGGTTTTCTATTTCTTCAGACTTTTCTTTTGGAGGAAAAAGTTTGGAGGAATTCTTTCAGAGGAAAAACTTTGAAGGAATTCTTTCAGACAATTTGTCTGAAGGAATTGTCTCTTTGTCACTTTTACCAGGGGAACTTTTTCAAAGGAAATCCCTTTGCTCTTTTGGCCTTTGAATTGGTCAATTTTCCCCCTTTTTGCTCTTCGCAAGGGCTGTTTGATCTCCAAATTAGCCTTTCAAGTTTTTGCAACAGTTCATTTCAGCTTCTAAGTGTCCTCCACAAAGGTTGTTTGTCCCTTGGAAATTTGCCTTAGTCGATTTTATGTGAATCTCAAATTGTGACAGATGGTAGCATCTGCTGCTCTTAGAAACAAAGTGAAATGAGGCTCGAAAGATGACACTTGGCAGCATCTACTAAGTTCTATCAGTTTTTTGTTTCCTTCCTTAGTCATTTTTTCCATGGAAATTCCCTCCGCAAGGGCACTTGTGTCTTTGATTCTTGGGGCACTCTTTTGAACTTGTCACTTGAACCAACCGATTGAACCAACTTTGGTTCAATGATTCATTCCCTTGTTTTAGTGACTACTTGAACCAAGATTCTTTGAAATAAGCCTCGTTGAACTCGTTGAACCTTGAACCCATTGAACCTTTCAACCAATGTGGTTCAATGGTTCAACGGTTTAATGATTCAAGCATCGAAAACTTGTTCTTTTGATTGAACCTACCTGTAGAAGCTTTTGAACATGTTGAACCATTAGTCTTTCACTTCCTTATTCTTTCTAAGCTCTATGATCTTCATTAAACTGGTTGAACCTTTGAACCTGTGAACTTGTTGAACGCTTTGGTTTAAGGTTCAATGGTTCAATCGGTTCATTCTTTTTATTTGGCTAAGTCCTTTTGATCTTTTTGAACCAAATGCATTGAACCATTTGGTTGTTGAACCTATTGAACCATTGAACCCATTGAACCTTTGAACCAAAGTGGTTCAATGGTTCAACGGTTCAATGATTCAAGCCTTCTTTTTTATAAGTGTTTTGAAGCCATTGAACCTTAAAGCGGTTAAACTTTAAGCTTTGACAAATGCACTTAACTCTTGCTACTGATGTTAAACCTTTGAACCCATTGAACCCGTTGAACCAAAATGGTTCAAGGTTCAACGGTTCAATAGTTTAATCCTTGCTTAGAAGCTTGCCGATGAACTCTTTTGGTTGAGCCTTGTCATTGAACCAACTTTGAAATCACCTAAGTGTTGAAAGCTTGCTTCTTTCCTACAGCGTCCATAGAAATCAACCTATGAATCTCGTAGAACTTGGCCTGTAGAGTCCATAGATTTTCTTCCTACAGAGTCCATAGATTCAAGCTTGTAGAGTCCATAGATTTAAGCCTGCAGAGTCTGTAGATTTAAGCCTATAGATTCTGTAGATTTTTGAGAAGCTTGAAAAATGAGGAATTTGAATGCTCAGAACAAATTTTGAGAAGGGAATAAATTATTTTGGTCTGAAGAACCGAAATAGTTCACATGTTGTCCCAAAAATGAAAAAGTTATTTTTGGGGACAACAGATTGCATAGCACTTTTACTTCTTTTCTTTTAGTTTTTAGCATTACCTAGGCATTCTCAATAGTTGTGTGCCTTATTCCATCTATAGGTGGTTGGCATCATTTTCGAGTGGCTTTTATATAAGCCTAACCTCCATATTTTAGAGTACTTGATTTCTTGAGTGGCTTTCACATAAGCCAAATTTTTAGTTTTGGAGTGGATTTCATACAAGCCTAATCTCCATTTTTTTGAGTTGGCCAACATTGGCCTAGTTTTCAACACATATTTGGCTATCCAAACCAAATTTCTATATTTTTAAAACATTCATGGGCTTCAAGAGCCATCTCATACGACATACTTCTTCATATTGATATCATTTTATAGCTTCACTTCATGGGGCAATGATCGAGCCAAAGGGCCAAATTTTGTATTCTTGAGCCACCTATTCAGAGGGATTTGACACATAGTCTAGACATCAATTATCATATGCATGATCATCTGGCTTCACTTAGTAGGCAATAATGGAGCCAAAGGGTCAGTGTTTGTATTATTGAGCCACCTATTCAAGAGGGATTCGACACACAGTCTAGACATCAATTATCACACACATGATCATCTAGCTTCACTTACTAGGCAATGATGGAGCCAAAGGTCTAACCTTTTCATTCTTAAGCCACTTCCTAGGGAATTGATCACTCAGCTCTATTCATGATGTAACTTTTAGTACAACATCATCCAATACATCCAACATTACTCAACCTTACTCAATATCACAAGTTTTATATTGGTTCACATACCTGGTGAGATGTATTCATTCCTTTTTCTTCTTCTCTCTTACTCAGATTTCTACATTATTTTTTTATATTACATATAATAATAATTGATCTACTCTTTGTTTCCCTTTCATAGATTCATACTTACACAATGTGCTCTCTATGCACTATCCAACATTACTTAGCATCACACAAGATTTATGGGCTTCACCTTTGCAAGTAAGTTCAGGTATGCTTTTTATTTTCATTTATCCTAGTATTTTGTTTTACTAAATCACTACAATAAAAGTGGGGAAAATGTAGTCATATAAAATTCAAAAATTGATAACTTGAGCATGGCTAAAGACACCCAACCTTTAGGTCCCTCTTGCTTTCTCTCTAGACCCTCTCAGGTTTATTTTCACTGATTCCCAATCATTCATGGCCTTTTGGACTTGACCTCAGTTAAGTCAAGACCCTCTCTTTCTGACCAATGCATCCCCTTAGGTCTCATCTACCTAAGACAATAACACCAAAGTTGGACAGTAGCGGTGGACCCTAGGGTGTCCCCTTTTCAATGCTCCTATCTAATCACATTTTGAGCCCAGGTTATTATTTTTCCTTAATTCCTCTTGTCCATTATGTCAGCCTAGTCTAATTTCATCTAACCCATGACCAATATATCCCTATAAAATCCCATTCAAATATTATTTATAAAAGGTAGGAAAATATCATTCAAGCAAGCAAGAATACAAGCAATACCACTCAAGCAATCTTCCTTATTCTCTACATACAACCAACATATACACTTTCAAGCTAATTTAAGTCTTCAGACTAGTCCCTAGCCATCTCAAGCATACCTAGTTTTAGCATTTCTTGAATTTCATTCACTATTGCACCAAGCACTCTTAAAGGGAGAACTACATATGTCTTGATCCCTCCTCAGAGTATTGGTATATGGGTAGCATGCACACAAATGGAGTGTGAAGCATGTCCAATGCATCTTACAAACACTAACCCCTTTTCCTATTTTTCCCAAGTTCATTCAATTGTATAGAAAAGATAAGTACATGAAGAATCAACTCTACAGGGATTTTTGTTGATAGTGAGGACTTATAAATTGGTACACAGACTCATACCAAGTAGGAAAACAAAAATAAAAAATATTAGATCCTAAGGACAACAACTCCAAGGAAGGACTATAGCATTGGAGCACAGGGTGTCCAGCTTCAACGCTCCTATCCAATCAAGAAATGAATTTCAAGAACCTATTTGTGATAGTGTCCTAGTCTTGCATGCAAATTTATAGACCCTATCTTAGTTAGAATAATCCAAAATAAGATAATTTTAATTTTCTTTCTCACTACTATTTTTATAAAAATTCTAATTACAATTCAATTTCATAAATTATTAGCTTTAATTAGGAATGTTATTTACTAATTTATCCTACTCAGACTTGTTTATTAAATAGGAATAAAAGTCCATTATTCCAAAACATAATGAATCAGATTGCAATGTGAAAAGCATCCAAATCCCTATAGTATTTCATGGTTTAAAAATGAAAATGAAGTTTCTATAGATATGAGATATTTGATTAAGTTTTCTCTAGGAAAAACTTATAAAGATTAGTTTTGGTGTGATGTTATACCTATGGATGCATGCCATATATTTTTGGGAAGATAATGGTAATAAGACTAAAGATTAAATCGTGATGAAGAAAATAACACATATACCTTTTTGAAAGATGGTATAAATGTATTATTACTATCTCTTAAGGAAGAAGGACAAACAGCAAGCATGTTATCCACAATGGAGTTTTTTAATTATATGGAGGTAATATGTAGTTTTTATGTATTAATAATGAGGAATGAAGACACATAAGTGGTACAGATACTAGTATTAGCAAAAGTATTGAAATCATATGTAGATGTAGTACCTGATGAGTTACCAAATGGTTTACCACCAAAGAGAGATATTCAACATCACATTGATTTGATTCTATGATCAACTTTACCCAATCAAGTAATATATAGGATGATCCTGATAGAACATGTAGAGATAATCAAGTAGGTTACTGAATTGGTATAAAATGGTATAGTAAGGGAGAGTATGAGTCCATGTGCAACACCAACATTGTTGACTCCAAAGAAAGATGGAGGGTGGAGGATGTGTATGGATATTATAGAAATCAATAATATTTCTATCAAGTATATATTTTTTATACACGTTTTGATGATATGATGGATGTTCTTTTAGGAGAAAATTATTTTACCAAGATTTATCAGAATGTCTACTATTATATTTGTATACATGACAAAGATGAGTGGAAGACAACATTAAAGACTCTAGATGCACTATATGAGTGGATGGTGATGTCATTCAAGTTATCAAAGGCACCCAACACATTTATGAGAATGATGAAAACAATGTTATGGGATTACATTGGTATGTTTATGGTGGGTTATTTTAATGATATTTTGATATTTAGTAAGACTAAATAACACTTAAGGAATTTGAGAATGGTGTTAGAATTGTTGAAAATAGAGAAATTCTATGCAAATTTCAAGTGTAGGTTAATGCAAGACAATTTGTATTTTTGATATTTGTAGTTTGAGTAGATGGTGTCAGAATGGATGAAGAAAAGGTGAAGGTAACTATTGAGTGGCCTATTCCAAAGAGCGTTATAGAGGTAAGAAATTTCCATGGTTTGACAACTTTTTACATAATGTTCATTAATAATTTTAGTAGTAATTTTTTCACCAATAACATATTGATATAAAGGAAAAGAATTTGTGTGGACAAGGGAATCAATAGAGAGTTTTGAGTTGTTAAAAGGGAAGATTATATAAAAATTCTATTTTAACATTTATTGATTTTAATAATGTGTTTGAAGTGGATTGTGATGTTGTACATGTGATAATTGGTGTTGTGTTGAGTTTAGAAAAAAGACCACTATCATATTTTAGTGAGAATTTGAATGAGTTAAGAAAGAAATATTTTGTATATGATGCTGAGTTTTATGCCATTGTACAAACATTGAGACATTGGAGGCATTACCTATTACCTAAGTAGTTTATCCTATCTACATATCATGAGGCTTTGAATTATGTGAATAATTAAAAGAATCTAAATGCTAGGTATACAAAGTGGATGTATTTATTTTAAGGGTATAACTTTGTGTCAAAGCATAAATCAGGGACTTGCAAAATTAGGTAGCTAATGATTTGATTAGGAGAGTGACGTTGATAACTATTATGGTGAGTGAAGTAGTTGGATTTATAGTTGTTCAAGAATTATATAATATTGATCCATATTTTTTCAAGATAGTCGAGCATTTTAGGAATACATTAATAAGTGATACAAGTACTATTTAGGATGAGTACCTTATCCAACATGGTTATCTCTTCAAGGTAAAATGACTATGTATTCTAATTGGGTCTTTAAGAGAAAACATTATAATAGAACTGCATAGTGGTGGTTCGAATGGACATTTTGGTAAAGCTAAAATAATAATTTTCATAGATGAAAAGTATTTTTGGACAAAGAAGAAGAGATGTGGCAAGATATGTCTAGAGATGCAGGATATGTTGGGTGGCTAAAGGCCATGAATAGAATATAGGGTTATACATGCCATTATCAGTTCCAATAGAACCATGGACATATTTGAGTATATATTTTATGTTGGGATAACCAAACACATAGAGAGGTAATGAATCAATTTTTTTTGTTGAAGACAAATTTTATAAGATGGTTCATTCCATAGAATGTAATAAAACCAATGATGCCACTATAGATGAAGAATTAATTTTTAAGGATCTTGTGAGATTGAATGGTATTCCAAAAACATTACATCAATTAGGGATACCAAGTTTCTAAGTCATTTTTGGAGGACTTTTAAGAATAAGTTGGGAACAAAACTACAATTCAGTAGTGCATTTCACCCACAAATAAATGGGTAGCTAGAAGTTGTAAATAAAAGCTTGGGGAATTTATTGAGAAGCATAGTTGGAGAGAATCACAATAAATGGGATTTCACTTTACCACAAGATGAGTTTGCATATAATAATTTGGTGAATAGATCAATAGGGAATTCATCATTTGAGGTTATTTATGATATAAATCTTATGGGAGTTTTAGAGTCGATACAATTACTAATTACAAAAAGAGTTAATGATGATGTAGAGGCATTCAGAAAGCATATACAACAATTGAAAGAAGTGAGAAGTAGGTTGTAAGAAAGTAATGAGAAGTAAAAAATTATGGTAGATGTCAAAAGGAGATCAGAAGCATTTGAAGAGGGAGATTTAGTGATGGTGTATTTGAGGAAAGATATATTTCCAATAGGAACATACAACAAGTTGAAATACAAGAATATTTATCCATGTAGAATTGAGAAAAGACCAATGACAATTATTATTAAGTGATCTTGCTATAAAATTTTGTTATCTCTTTAATATTCAATATTTCATATTTAAATGAGTCCACGGGGAATATGGTTAAGGGGAATAATATGAAGACATAAATTAGTAGCAATATGTTCCAAAGAAGAAGAAAAAAGATAATTCAAATTCTAGATAAAAATTTAGTGTACACAAGGAAAGGAAGTTATAACAAGTATTTGGTGCAGTGGCTAGGATTACAATAAGAGGATAACAATGAGAATTTAATAAGGTTGACAAGAAAAAATTATAGGAGTAAAATCAAACCAACTCATAGGTCCTAAGTTATTCTCAACCAAAGGATGAGGATGTGGAGACACTATTCACATCAGGGTTCATTTTAAGAGGCCATATCCCAAACCCCCTTAGATTCATTTAGGTAAATATAATTTTTAGATTTGGTGAATTGGCATGTCCAAAATAGTTTTCAAATCACCATTAAATCAGAGCACTATTTATAAGTATATTATTATTGACATGATTGGTAATAAAGTTATGTTTGATTGATTTATATAAACTTGATTTATATCTATAATTAAACATATTAATCCCTAGAACATAAAAAATCCTTTTGTGTATCTTTGGAATCAATTTTAATCTGACAGTAGAGTGGAATGGCTTTTCCCATGAAAGAGCCAAATGGTGCTACCATGTTCAACTCTACCACTGGTAGTCATTTGGCTTTCCCATGACCAAAGCTACTTGGCTCTCCCACTAATAGAGCCATCTGACTCTACTAAGGGCAAATTTGTCAGGCTCTTCCATTGGTTGAGCCATTTAGCTTTTCCATCCTATATAATCGAGAGCAGAACCATCAAGCTTTGCTATCTGGCCAAGCTATTTAGATTCACTATTTGGCCAAGCTGTTCAACTCTATTTTGAATGTTGTACAGGTAATAATGATCTTTTGAAATGATTTGTAGGTGTATCCTCTCCACTACTAGGTTTATGCCCTTGAGATTTAGGCTTCAATGCTCCAAAATCCATCCAGAGCATACAAGCTCACCAAAAAAAGTCATTGAAAAATATAAAACCCTTGGTGACATAAAAATTGAACTGTTGCATGGATTCAATCTTTATGTCCCCCAGGGTTTCATATTTTTTAATGTGGACAATTTTTTGGCTAGTTTATTTTTTTTTATATGTATTCTAAAGATATCTAAATTTCAATGGATCCATAACATGGTTTCCAAAGATAGATTTACCAGTTCTTGATTCAAAGGTGCACATGCTAGGTTTTGTTTGTATATTTAATGCTTGTCTTTCAAGGTTTGAAATTTTGGTTTCCTTATTCTTTTCTTGGTCTGGTAGCATCATTCGGTACTGTCATTTAGCACTATCATTCGGTGCTATCATCTGGCCATGTCATTTAGCGTGGTCATTCGACTATGCCATTCAATGGATCAGGGTTCAAAAATGTTTTGTTATTTGATATCAAGATCTCCAGGTATATATATGTGGTGAATTAAACTATTTTTGAAGATAATTCCATAAAGGGTTGGTGAGTCGACCCCTAAAATAATATATATCCCTAAAATTTTGGCAATCTAGTCCCATCTGTTAACCCTAAAAATTGTCAAAACCAAAATCTAAAAATTGGAATATTCATGAATTAACAAATATTGACTGCTAAAAAAACCCCTAATTTACATTGATGAAGTGTCATAAACAATATTCAAGTTGACTAGGTGGCATGGACCACCATTATCCTCTAAGGCACATGGGTGACATGCTTTTAATTAACATGAGGTAGTGGGGCACATTTTAGTGTGGGGGCTTATGATTGTGAGTTTAACTTTAGTTAAAAGGATATCTTTACCTCTTTTATATTCTTGTGTATGTGGGGGCAAAGACTACTTTCTTGATTGACCACTCATGGGAGATAGACACCAACTGAATGACACATGTTGGTGGGGCATAGTCAAAAGTGGAACACATGGTGGAGACAACTTTTCCTATTGACCAATAGTTCCTCCAAGTGGAGGATGGTGTATTTGTTAGTTTCCTTTGTATTATCTCTTCTCTTATTGTTTGTTGTTTTTATTTATAAGGATTGGCATACTTTATTGTTGTATGGTGGATTTTATGCATTTTGGTTGAATAAAGTTTGTAAGGAGTGATCTTGAATAAATATATGGTGTGCACTTTGATTTCATTTATCTTTGAGATTATTTATGCCTGTTGAATCCTTCTTTGCTTAGCTAGTCTATTTAAGAGTTCATCACACATGGGTCAATTCTATCCTAGGAAAGGTGACACTTGAATTTATAAATTTGAATGTCCACATAGATGCTTAGAGATGTTTTTAGCAATTAATAAAACTTAGGTGAGTGTAAACTAACTTATTAGAAAGGGATACGTCTATACAAGTATTTAGGATATAGTAAGGTGGTGAAATAGAGATAGATTAAGTGTTCAAGTCAATTAAGGTAAAATTAGGCTAAAATTGACATTAGTAAGTA